>PVKA01004987.1:0-63324 GCA_004027165.1 Ctenomys sociabilis | reverse complement strand
ATGGACTGATAGATGGATGGTGGGTGTTGGGGTGGGAATGGATCAGTTGGTGAGTGGGTGCAGGTTGTCTGGGAACAAGCAAATCAGTGGATGCTTTAGAAGGTTGAATACTACAAGTAGCTGTCCCTCCAACTATAGCATTTTTTCTAGTCTTTTCATCTGTGTTGGCTCTGTGTTGTATACGTGACAGAGTACATTTTTTCTAAATAAAGGAACTTTATTCATCAAACTAATATATTTGGCAAGTATTTTTTTTTTTTTTCGGAACTGGGTCTTGCCCGGGAAGTGCTTATTCTACTGAGCCATCTCCCAGCCCCTTTGACAAGTATTGAAACACAAATATAAATACCTTATAAAATTGAACTAGTTTTTATAGTAAGCTTTAGTTGTTAACTGTGGACATTTAGAAAAATATGAATGATTTCCCTTTGTTGTTATAATGTAAAAGAGGCAAAGGAAAACTCTTTGCAGCAATGAAAGATTCACAGACATTTCTGCATACAGGCTTTAGTCACTATCTTTTCTAATGTCCTCATCCTACAGGGAGTACTTGAGCCCCACCATTGCTCCACCTATACACTAAAATGATTTTTAACAATTATTCCATCTTTTACCAAAGACAAAGCTTGATTTCTCTGTAAGTGCAGGCCCCTGTCTAACTTACATAACCCTTGCATACTTCAGTGTTATTGCGTAAAAAATGGAGATAGTTGTATTTTCTACCTCCTGGCTTGACTATGATAAATAAACGCTTACTGTGTGTAAGTAACCTGTGTAAGGTGTTGAGAACAGTGCTGGGAACCTCATATGCACTTAAGCAATCTAACTGGGGAGATTATTATGTAATGGCGAGAACTTGGGGGCTTGTGCTGACCAATAGATGGCTCCATCATGGAACTGATCTCTTTCCTTTGTTTTAATTTTTTAAATTTTTTTATGTATTTGGTACAAGGTCTCACTATGCAGCTTGGACTCATAGTGCTCCTCCTGTTTTCAGCCTCCACAGCGCTGGGATTACAGGTGTAACCCTGGTCTCGGTGGTCGGCTCAGTGTGCCCAGGGGCTGGGTCAGCGTGGCATGTGGTTCTGGAATCAAACCCCAGTCCCTGTGCTTGCCTAAGCAGTGCCTAGTCCGCTGAGCTATCTTGCTGGCCCTCTCTTTCCTTTGTTGCCTATATTTAGCTTACTACCTACTATCAACTTTTGAAGAACACTCTGATTAAAAATGTGGTTTTCTTGTTTTGCCACCATGTATAAGCATATGCATGTGTGTGCATGCATGTGTGCACCAGAGAGGAAATGTGAGCGATCCAGCCCACCAGGGCCTGATGACTCCACCTTTAGTCTCAACTGACGCTCAGCTCTGCCTGGTGCTCTCTCTTTCCTGTTGGTGTTGCTTGCACTCTTCCTGTCTCCAAATGCCCTGCCTGTCTGCACTCTGCCCTCTACGTTCTGTTCTCCAACAGCACCCAGAGGCCTCCTACAATGCAAGTCATATGGTTTTACTTCTCTGTTCAAAGCCCCATGCCCTCTCTCAGAAAGCAGAACCCCAGCCCAGAGGAGCTCCCCTCCCTCACTGCACTCCTCATCCCAGCTTCCCATCTATGATCTGTGTCCTTAGTTTAGCACATAGCCAGGTGCATAATAAATACCATTAAAAACAGTTCAAGACCTTCTTTTCTGCTGGGTTATGGGCTGGGAATTAGAGCAAAGGCAGAGAGATCTAAGTGGGGGACATAATAAGTACAACTGAGAGACGTATGGGAGCTAGGTCTGCATCAGAGGTGTGGACTCTGGAATCTGGGATGGGCGATAGGAGCTCATCAGCCGTCCTGGTGTATGAGGCTGCTCAGGGAGAGGATACGTGGCAGAAAACTTCAGGAAACGTTCTTTTTTTTTTTAAAAAAGTATTTTAAAATTATTTATTTATTTGGCATAGGATCTTGCTACGCAGCTTGGGCTCATAGTGTTCCTCCTGTCTCAGCCTCCCCAGCACTGCAATTATAGGTGTGTGCCACCACACGCAGTTTCAGTGGCTAGCATGGCACAGGGCCAGCATGGCACATGGTACCAGGGATCGAACCCAGGTCCTTGAGCTTGCCAGGCAGGCATTTAGACTGCCAAGCTCTCTCTTCAGCCCTAGGAATCATTCTTCTGTCTTGAAGTTCGCCAGGCTGAAGCAGAGCTGTCACCATCTTGCTGAACACTCCATTCCTCATCCCTGGGTCCAGCTCTTGGTCTGACTGTGCCGCCCTATTAGAGCAGAACCTGTGAGGCAGAGGAGCACATCTGCCTCAGGACCTGGCCACGCTGCTGGAGAAACTGGGAGGCTGCTCTGGGCTAGGA
Organism: Ctenomys sociabilis; assembly: GCA_004027165.1. Lineage (NCBI taxonomy): Eukaryota > Metazoa > Chordata > Mammalia > Rodentia > Ctenomyidae > Ctenomys > Ctenomys sociabilis. Next base: position 60,979 of record PVKA01004987.1, on the reverse strand, counting down.
CCAGGGTCAGCCGGTGTTTATCAGGATCTCCCACCACTACCCCAGGGGGAACTTGATCCTGAATGTGTTTAACAGTGTTTTAGTTATAGTCCTCCAATAGGAAACCTGCAGATGGTGTTCTTTCACAGCTTGCTTTGTGTGACAGAAACCAGGTCTTGAAGCCTACCTGAGTCTATGTTCCTGGCCTTGGTTACAGCGTGGCCTTACTGGTGAGCTCTAAATGGGAAGAGCGCATGCTAGGTTCTTGTATCTATTAAGAATCCTGTGGTATAAAAAATGCATTTCATGTTCTACAGATTAAGATGCTGTAGTCTCTAGGCTCTTTCTAGTCTAACCCCCACATTCACACAACTTCAAGAGGCAGAGCTGACTCAAACCTGTACCCATCAAGGACTCTTTTGACAGAAAGAAAAAAATGAAGAAGCCAGACACAGTGCTGCATGACTATAATCCTGGCACTCAGGGAAAATGGGGCAAGAGAATCACAAGTGTGAGGCCAGCCTGCGGAAAGTGGCAAGATCTGTCTCAAAATAAAAATAGTTTATGAAGGGCTTGGGGCTATATCTCAGTGGAAGAGCACCTGAGTTCAATTGGGTTTGATTGTGTGTGCGCATGGGTGCATACGGGCGTGCATGCATGTGTGTGTGTGTGTGTGTGTGTGTGAGAGAGAGAGAGAGAGAGAGAGAGAGAGAGAGAGAGAGAGAAAGTTCAGATATTCAACACTAGATACCATCAAACACCGCTACCTCATTGTCTCCTCATTACCCCATGACAGTTCAGAATCTGTCTTCTGCCTGGAACACTGATGATGAATGTTTGAGAGACAGGTTTCCAAATGCAACTCAAAGCTCACTTATTTACTGCAAAGTGCCAACACCATCATAAAACCTGGATGTGGAGGTTTCAGTTTAGAAATAATGTAACATTCTACATTAACATCTTTTGCCTTAAAAGCACAATAACATGTGTGTCATAGGTTCACCACCACTGCTCTTAAGGAACGTGCACTGCTTCTCTTGGCCCAGGTGGCCCCAGCGCTTGAGTGTGGGTGGCCTTCCAACTCTCTTCTAAGTGACGGAGTGTGGCGAATGATGGGAAGTCGCTTCTGCCACCATGGTACAGGAGCACCCCTCTGTGTGCGTGGACTGTCCGTTGCTGCTCAGCCTGATGCCCTGTGGAGGCCAGGGGTCTTGCTGAGGAGTCCGCACACCAAAGAGCTCAAATGAAGCCACAGAGTAGCCCAATTCCCCAGAGGATAATGTGAGCTCCAAAAAAGTCCTTCTGCAGGGATTCTCTGTGAGCCTCAGCCCTGGCAGAAGGACCGGGCTCAGCTCCTGCAACGCACAGAAGCTGCCGCATGCTCACATGAGGCCCACATGCTCTGGTAGCTGGTCACAGCCAGAGAGAATAACTTTGAGTTATGACAAAATAATATGATGAATATTTAAATATTTTTAGAGTAAGAGACATTAATCCCCACCCTGTCACACGTATCACTTTCTGAAGCAATTGTGAAAATCCACTATTGTGAGTGTCTTTAGTTATGCTATCCTGGCTGACTTGATGCCCTGATCTATTCCAAAATTTCACCAGCCAGAGACACCTGACATCAGATTCACTGAATAAGAAAGGAGGACACATCGTAATGCTTTTATTTGACACAAATTGTGTAAATGTTTTGAACTGATTCCAGACAAGGAAGCCATGAAGACACCGAAGAGAACTTCCAGAACTGCTTCAGAAAGTGGCAGGAATGGTGGGATGAGTCTGTCCAAAGCAAGGAAGATTAACAGCAAGTGTCTTTTTCTGTTATAATTTATGAGCAAGTTTTCTTTAGACATTCATCTTATTTTAGATCACATTTTATTACTCTCTCAGCACCTGCAAGCTCCTGGAAGTCAGGAAGAGTAGTGTGTTATTCATTGATGAGGTCCCAGAGCCTAGTCCATGGACCCACTGAAATGGTCTCTGGCTCTTTCCCCTATAATCCTTCCTCTGTATGACTTTGAGAGATTGTTCTAGAATGTCCTTTTAGTTGTGTCATTGCTTAAAACTTCTTGGTGGCTTCCCATGTTTTAAAATGAAAATTTAAATTATTTATCATAGCAACTGAGGAACTTCTACATATACCCTCCAAACTGCTATTTCAGGCTCCTCTTCCCTACTTTTGAAAATATCTTGCCCCCCTACCCTGCTCACCCACATCCACTTACTCCTCCTCAGAGCTGCTCCTCTCTGGGTCAGGGTCCTTACACCACTCTGTCTGCACCTAGGACATTCTCCTCTTTGCCTGATGAATTCCTTCCTAGTCATCCTTTACCTCCTCCATCCTTACTCTCACCTGACACCTTCCTACATTTTCTCCTAGACCAAGGTCAGCCCAGCACTGTGCTTTCTTGAAAGTTACAATACCACTTAACACACTGAATTATAACTTTTAAAGCTTGACTTCTAGTCTATAAGTTCTCTGAAGACAAGTACAATCCTTCATCTTCTTTCCTTTCCCCTCTCTCTGCCTGGAAAACCAGTAATAAGGTGATGACTAATTTAATCATAATTAAATTTGAGCATTAATAATAATGTCCAAAGTGAAAGCAAAGTGCTCTTGAATAAAACCACAGCTGTACAGGCTGCCTGCAGCACCCAGGATGTGTCCTGTAGGTATCTAAGTACCACCTGTGGTGGTCTGCAAACAAAAGAGATACAATCTTTGGAAGGGAAAAGAGAAATGGGAGGCATAAGAAACTTCTACTTTCTGCAAGAGACAAAATAGGACCAAGTCTCATGCCTTCTAAGTCTCTGTTCTTAAGAACCAGAATATAAACTTAACATTTCCTGCCTCCCCTCCTTCTTCCTCCAGCCCTCCCTCTTCCTCACACTGCGGGTAGAAGGCAGGGCCCTGCTATGCCAGTCAAGCACTCTACCACTGAGTGGAATCTCCACGCCTCCCTCCTCATCCTGAATGTCAAATGACAAAATTACATAGGTTCAGAGGCCATTTCGGGCCCTCTTGGACTCCTAGACTGAGGTCCTTCTGATAAAAGGTCCATATCAAAACTGCAACGAGTCTCCCAAGTATATGTATTGTGAATTTCATGTAACTTCTATGGAGTTATCCAGAGGAGGGCTGCTTCTCACATCTTCATCATTGAAGACTCTGAGCAAGGACAAAGCCGGTGTAGATGCGTTGCGTACCATGTGCAGGGCATGCATGAGGCCCTCCTTGCATCTCCACCATTGCCAAATACAAAGCAAAACAAAAAACACAGGCAGTTCTGTCCCAAACAGGCCCAGCACAAGGCAGGGAATCCTGGAGGAGGGTGGGGGGGATCTCACTGTCAGTACCTTAAACTGCCAGCAGGAGACTTGGCTTCAGCTTAGAAAAGGTCCCAACACCACCTTGTTCTTGTTTAAATTCAAAAAATGGGATCATCTTTTCAACCATCTCTTAGCAGTTCATGGTTGTTTTCAGACAATGAAAAAATGTATTTATAAGATCACAGGTTCAGATGGTGGCTGTTTCCTAGCTTTTGGATCTTTGTGTGTGAATCAGATTTGTAACCAGCCAACCCAAATGTACAGTCTGTCATTCAGACTGTTGAAAAAGACATCATCGTTTCAGGATCCATATGGAAATGGAGTACATTCATAAGACACCCCAAACTTTGCTGCAGAAATATTTCCAGTCAGCTTGGCTTCCCTCTCAACCATGGCTGAGCTTGGATTTGAGTGTCTGCCAAAGGCTAAGGGCTTGTCCCCAGCCTGTGACCCTATTGAGAGGTGACAACACCTTTAGAAGGCGGGGCCTAGTGTAAGTCATGCCCTGGAGACATGCTCTTGCATTGATAAATGGGACGATGAGACCCCCCATGTTCTATTTGCTTCCCAGCCACCATGAAATGAACAATATCCCCAACACATGCGCCTGCCATTAGGTGCTGCCACAAGCCAAGGCAACAGGGCCAAGCAACCACACATGGAAACCTCTGAAGTTATGAACCAACATAAACTCTCTCTCCCATATATTGATTGTTTCAGGTATTTTGTCACAGTAACAAAAAATGACTAATACTCTCAAAAACAGCTCTGTAAGAAAAGGTGGAAAGTCTGCTGTTGCTTTTGCCTGAACTGAAGAAGCAAACATGTATTAAGCCTTTCTCTACATCAGAAACCATATGTGCAAATGGGAATGTCTCTTGAAAACAGAGGAGACAAAAGAAAATGACAGGAGTGTGTAGTGAGGCGTGTGTGCTCAGTAGATATTGAAAGAATCAATGAATAAAAAGCCATTTGTAACATAGGCTTGGCCTAGGAAGGAAGACATTGACTAGGATAGGAGTAGGATAGAGGAAACGTCAAAATGAAATCTCTCTCCTTTATATTGACCTAGAATCTTAAAGCTACACTTGCAGTTTGCATTTGATCTTCCAGATTTTGTCACCTGTTAGTAGTGACAGCATAGCAAGACCAGTTATGTGCATGTGTGTGTCTGTGTGTATGTCTGTTTAAACAAGTACACTTGACTTTTCAAAAAACAGTATTTAAAGGAATTAATCACACATATGTAAGGTAGGGAATTAGGTGGTTATGGGACAGTCGGCTTATCCATAGCCACGTCCCAGCTGCTCTCTCCTGTGGAAAGCTTTATGGGGAGGGTGTAACAATTCACTAGCAGTGAGGGCTAGAAGGGGAAGTGCTGGATGCATGGGGCTAGTGCAGAACATCTGCATGGAAAGAGGAAGAAGTCATTACAGGCATGGTAGTCAGAGGAAGGTTCTCAGGAGAAAGACAGTGCAGAGCCCATGAGAGAGCTACAGTGATGGTGAGTGGGAAAAGAGCCAAGAGAAGAGTGCTCAGACACAGAGCAAGCCATGCAAGAAAGGCACAGTGGCCAGAGAGAAGGATCTGAAAAGTGTAAGGAGGGTAACAGAGGTATGGATTGTATACAAGTGTGTGGGCCCTTAATGTCAACCCTAATATTCTTATATTCTCTATGGGAGCAATAAAGGATTGGTAAAGTTTCTTGGAAAAACAAAGTTAGAGTAAGGAAATTTGTCCATCTCTTGAATCGAACAGAGAAGATGATTGGTCCTAAATCCCAAACTGGAATCATGCTAGAATGGGAAAGGGCAGTAAATAAGGCAACAGCATGGCTTCTTGGGGAAACACAAAATTAATTGCCCAGTGCCAGTGACTGGACCATTCCAGATGAATGAACGGCTGTCCTGGCTACTTAGTTTTTCTGGAAATTCCTTGGCCTGAGTTAGTCCCTCAGAGTCCAAGTGCATAGAGAAGCACCAAGGAGCCATATCCATGCCTACTGGGGGGACTCCCCACACCAGGGCACTCTGGGAAACTAGCCATCACTCTTCAGCAGCCAGTCTTTCTGATCTCACCTCTCAAACTATAAAATTCACCCTTTCTGAAGTATCTGTTTGGCTTCCCCACTGGGGGCTGAGCTCAGACCACATAGTAAATCATCTCCAAATCAGGTAATATGAAGGGCCCAGCAAGTCAGCCCCAAAGATGGATCTTGCTTACAGTTAAAAACACTTTTGATTGTAAGGAACAGAACCGTTTTTAGCTAGCATGAGTGGATGAATGGGTGCAAGTTTGTCATAGGAAGGACTGTGGATATCACATAACCTACAGACAGATGTAGATCCCTACCAGGCCTCTTGGAAATGGGATCTGGGGAGTCACAAGCAAAGGAGATGAATATCTGCCTTTCTTTTTCTGGGGCCTGCACCAGGTGCTTTTTTTTTTTTTTTTTTGGTTGGTTTTCTTTGCCTTGATACACTCATCTGTATCTCCACTTCTACTCACCAAAGCATCCTTTTCTCACTCCTAGCTTTCTCTTAAAGTTCTCACACATGTCTCATGATCTTTCTGCTTAGCCCCTGTAACAAAGATTCCAAAGTTCCACAAGAAGAATCCAATTTGCTACCTTGTATTTCCATGCCAGGTCATTAATATGAATCAACTGTATTTGGGACCCTGGTTCACAGTAAGCTAGCTAGCTGTGGGCTCGGAATGGTCCTTTGGTACCTAGCATTCCCCTTCAGGGAGCAGGGCAGGCAGGTTCTCTTGGAGGGGTATTGAGCTGCCAACTGGCAACTCACATGTAGTTGTGTATGCCTGAGTATGGGCATAACTGTCTAGAGGTTATTAAACTTCAGCATTTCTGAAGATAGAACAGAAAGAAAGGACTTTGTAGGAATACAGATACCCCGGCCCCCTGGGAATGCTGCTGTCCACCAGAGTATCAGGGCAGGTTGGCACAGAAGCAAGGGACTCTGGGTGCTGAAGAAGCTCATGCTAGAAGCAACTACATATTGAGGGCTTGCTGGTGTAATGCAGAATCTATGGTAGCTGTGCTGTCATGAATCTTTTTGGTATATGATAGGGGATGAATATCTACTTTTTAAAAAAAGTATGTTTTTGAGTGCTTAATATGTGAATTAAGGGCTGGGGATGCAGCTCAGTAACACAGCACCTGCCTGGCAAGTGCAAGGTCCTGAATTCAATTCTTGGCACAAAAAAAAAAAAAACCAGAAATTAATTAATAGGCCTATGTAAGAACACTAGGGAGGTAGGTGTTATGACACTTGCTATTTCAGTCTCAGGGCTGGGGACTTGAGAGTTACAGTTATTTGGTCAAGGGCACATGGAATCAAAGTGGAAGAGCCTCAAGGACAAGGCTGTGTAAACTTGGGCTTCAAGCCCATCACATCTTAGGTATTGCCCTGGACTTGAGGGTAAGCACTGTGTCTTTGCCATTTAATCCCCTACAACTACTCAGGCCTGACACAAAGCTCACATTGAGCCATGGACTGTCTGACATAGAAATGAATGAGAGATTTAGTATACTACCTACATCCAGGGGAAGGCAAAGAAACAGGGAAAGAGGTCCAAGGAGGCAGGGCTGAGACCAAGGGCAGTATCTTGTTTGTAGTCTGGACCTCAGCATGGATGTGGCAGCCTCCCATTGGGGCACACTGTGGGTTCAGCCATACTTTGCACCAATGATATTTTGGGAACATTACAACTAAGATTTCTAGCAAAGTGCACAGGGTAAGGGGAGGGCTAGCAGAGCCCCATGTCAGCCAAGCATGCTCTCTGTGTGCTTCTGGGAAGCAGGCGGCAGCTCTCCTGATGTAAGATTTCCTTGGTCCTTTTGCACAGTGATTTGATGAATTGACTAATCATCCTTTTTTTTTTTTTTTTTCTTTTTGATAAATGTGTATAGAGCTACTCAATGCAGAGTTAAAATCTAAGGCTGGGAAGATAACTAAACCACAATCCCTTGAAAAAGTTCACTATATAATTGTTATGGTGGTGTGCCTAGATGTCCCCCCAAAGTCTTATAAATTCATAGGGTCTCTTTGGAGGTGGCTAAATCTATGGTGTGTTTCTGATTCGTAGTGCAATCCTGGTACTAAGGGTCCTAGGATTATGGGTGAGTGATTGCTCAATCAGTCCACTGACTCGATTGGTGCTACCCTAATCTGGGTAGACTGGATGACTGGATCTCTCTCTCTCTCTCTCTCTCTCTCTCTCTCTCTCTCTCTCTCTCACCCCCTTCATCTCTGTCTCTGTCTGGTTTTTTTTTTTTTTTTTTTTTTGTCTTTTTGAGACAGGGTCTCACTATGCAGTTCAGGCTGACCTTAAGCTCACTTTGTAGTTCAGGCTGGTCTCGAACTCACAACAATCCTCCCGTCTCAGCCTCCTGAGTGCTGGGATTACAGGCATGCACCACCACACCCGGCTTCTGTCTGTTTGCCTGCCTGTCTCTGCTTTTGCTGTCTTCTGCCATCATGAACTGTTCTGTCCTCTGCCATGCTCCATCCTGCCTTGAAGCCAACCAATTATGGACTGAAATCTCTACAAAACTTTTTCTCCCTCAACTTTCATTGTTGGGTATTTTGTCTCAGCAACAAGAGAAAAGTAATAAAGACTCAAGTGGAGAACAAAACAAAAAAGACAGAAAAACTGAAGATTATTCCACAGCGCAGAAAATAACAGTGTTGTGTATGAAATGGAAAGAGACACCAAGGTATTTCATGAAATACCTGAATGATGGGGGCCAGGGAGATGGCTCAGTGGAATAAGCACTTCCCTGGCAAGCACAAGGGCATGAGTTCAATCCCCGGTTCTGCCAAAAAAGAAAAGAAAAAACAAATACATGAATGAGCAAGTGAATAATTCAACATTAACCAAGAAAGGTCATTATATGTCAGACACAATGCCGTTACTGGAACAGGGGCCCATAACATCTTCAGCAATTGTGTGTATGTATTAAATCACACATACTTAACATTTTACAATTTAAAAAATTTCATGTATTTATATATGCATGAAATTATATTACATTCAAGATAGTGAACGTATTTGTCACCTCCAAAACTATTTGCCTCTTTGCTCAATCTTCTGTCCATCCCACAGCCCCCATTTCCTGCTAATCAACAATCTATGTTGTCACTATAGATGAGTTTTGTTTTCTAGAATTTTCTACGAATAAATTCACATAGAAGCCACTCTTGGCCTGATTTCTTTCACTCAGTTTAATTATTTTGAGCTTCATGCATGTTGTGTGTATACCAGTGGTCCACTACTTTGTATTGGCAAGTCATTTTTCAGTATGTAGAACTAGTATGAATTGCTTATCTATTTGCTTCCTTTTTTTTTTTTAATGTATTTTTGAGACAGGGTCTCACTATGCAGTTCAGGATGCCTTAAGCTCACTTTGTAGCTCAGGCTGGTCTTGAACTCACAACAATCCTCCTGCCTCAGCCTCCCAAGTTGCTTCCTGATGGCATTTGGACTGTTTCTAGTTTTAGATCAATTCAAAGATGATAAATACATTGTGCCTTATATGTATTTTCTCCCAGTCTGTGGCTTGTCTTTTCATTCTTTCTTTTTTTGTCCCCGTAGAACTCCAGACTTTGCATATGATAAGAGAGTGATATATCACTGGCCCCTTTTCATTCTTATTGCATCTTGTAGTAGTAGAATTTGGAAATTTTGATCAAGTCCAATAAATTTTTGTGTTCTTTCTAAGAATTAGTTGTCTACCCCAAGATCATAGATTTTCTCTTATATTTTTATAAATTCTTATGGTTTTACATGTAGATATGAGTTAATTCTTGTACATATATTGATTTCACTTCTTTCCCTTTCTTTCTCCTTCTATGGACAGTCAATGTTATGGAACCATTTGTCAAAAACTTCTTTCTCCATTTTCCTACCCCATGTAAAAATCAATTTTCTAGTATATATGTGTATTTCTGGATCCTATTTCTGTCCCTGTGATCTACTTTTTGTCAATAACACACTGTCTTGACTACTATAGTTTTATAACATGTCTTGACCTCAGATAGAATTGGTCTTTTCACCTTGTTCTGTTTCAAAATTGTTTCAGCTATTTGAGATCACTTGCATTTCTCAGCTAATTTTACAAAATAAGAACAAAGTAAATTAAACAAAATAACAACAGCCTGCCATGATGCTGATTGTGAACTCACTGAATCTATAAATAAATGAGGGAGAACTGGCATCTTAACAATAGAGACCTCCAGTTCATGACCATAATGTACCAATTTACTTAGCTCTTTCATTTTTCTCAGGCTGTGTTGTAGTTTTTTTTCTTTCCCGTATTGCACAGTTTTGTTTTCATTATTAAATTTTTGATGTTATTGTAAGAGTTTTAACAACTTTATTTCTGATTATTCATTGCTATTACATGAAAATAAAATTGATTTGGGGTATATTGATCTTATATCCTGCAATCTTGCCTTTCTGGGACAAATTGTATTACCCTCCAAATTTAAATGTTGAAGTCCTAGCTCCAGGGTATATGTTATTGTATTTGGACATGGGCATTATGAAAATATAATTACGGGGATAGGGGTGTAACTCAGTGGCACAGCACCTGCCTGGCAAGCCCAAGGTCCTGAGTTTGATTCCTGGCACCCCCTCAAAAGGTAATTATAGTTAAGTGAGGTCATCAGGGTGGATCCTATTCCAAAATGACTAGTATCTTTATAAGACTAGAAGATCATGGCATAGGCACACACAGAACAAAACTGCTCCTCCTAGATGTCTCAAGGTTGAGGCCACTGCTCTTTAGGCCTACAAATGTCTTCCCTAAACTCAGCTTCCAGATGGACACCTAGAATATGCCCAGTTCAGCCTGTGACCCTCCAGAATCTGAGAAAGTTAGGGCCCAACTCTGAAGAAGGCTGTGAACACTTAACAAGTGAACTGCCTTATTTATTTATTTTTATATAAAAAATAAATAGATAAACTATGCAGGGTCCAACTATGCAGTTTGGACTCAGAGTGATCCTCATGTCTCAGCCTCCCTGGTGCTGGGATCATAGGCATGCGCAGTTCCAGGGCCAGCACAGCATGCAGTATTAGGACCTTGCCTATGCTGCTATCTCCCACCTCCTGAGTATGAATTCTTAATTTTGTAGGTTTGGTTTCTAAAATTCCATTCAAAACATGGGCAAAGTCACTCCTAAAAACTTAGGCAAATCTCTCGAAGAGCTGCAAACAATGAGCACAGAGAGCTGTAGAAACAGCATAGATTCTAAGCTTAGACTGCTTAGGCTATGGTTCTGGTTTTGCCAATTACCAGCCATGGAATTTTGAACAATTAACTTACATATTTTTGCTTTTCATTACTGGAAAACAGGACTCATGATAATGCCCACTTCATTGGTTTTCTATAAGGATAAAGTGCATAAAAGTATTTGCAATGTGTCTAGAATATTATATACCCACTGTGCCTAGAATAAGTAAGTCCTATATAAACATTTTTAATTTTAATTTTAAATCAATAGGTAGGGCAATTAGATTCTGCTTCAGGATGAAAGCACACCCTGCTGGCTTCCAGACTGGAGGTTTTTGTCAACTTTTCCATAACCTGTGCTACCTGTGACTGGTAGAATTGTCATCTATCTACCATTAAAGGCAAGTCATACTTGACAGCTGCTGGACCAACAGTTCTTGAGGCCGAGGGCACATTCAGGAAGCAAGAAAAGGCTCATGATGTCTGGCCGTGAAGCGACAGTGAGGCTTCCCTGAGTGGAAAGCAAAGTGTTTTGTGATCCCTGGATCCACTAGGAATTGGCAAGCTTCTCTTCTGTATCCAAAGGAATCAAGCTGGGGAAGGACAAGGCTGGCTTCTCCGTCCTAGGAATTGCCTAGAGCCTGGACTGACCCCTGAGTAAGCTCTCAGCTCTTTTTTATTTCACTTCATAGGGGAGAGGGCTGTGATTAGGTTCTATCCCTTCATGGCAGGTCTTACACAATTAGGAAGGATTGAACAGGGTCTGATCCCCAGGAATTCTTGGCTAGAACTAACTCTCTTGGTTTCAAGTTTGCCTAGAGGCTTTTCCTGATCCAGCCTGGGATGGCTTGCTCACTTAACAGTGTTGTTGCATAAACAAGCGAGAGATCTGTTTGCTACAAGTAAAGTCAAAATTTCCATCTGAATTTTAGCTCATCAGGAGATAAGAACTGATTCAAGCTTTGGATCTTTAAATCTCCTCAAACTTGCAGCTGTGTTTTCCCTGTTTCCAGTACATTCTGTAGTTTAAGGTTTAGGGAATGCAAAACACTCGCAGTGCCACTACTTTAACTAGGAGGTAGGATGCTCTGTCCATTCATTGTCTTTCATGCCTTCCTCATTTTGGCTGGTGATGAGGGAGAAATATCTTGAAAATATCCAGTCTCCAGGAACTCGAGGAAAATGAGGTTTAGACCATGATCTGGCCTCCCTACTTCCAGTATTATGCTAATTAAACACAAATATGTGAATGTTCCACTTGACGTGTGCTTACGCATGCAATGCAATGGCGAGTCTGCACAGCTATGCGGTGCACTGTAGAGCCTGCAGCTGCTCCCAGCCCAAGCAGTCTTCCAAAGCACTGCCTGCTTGAGTCTGCATCTTGGCAAGGCGCCTACAAGATATCGTCTACAAATTTGCATATTCGTGTGCAAGAACACAAGCCGTTTGTACAGCTTCAGTCTGTTTTAAATGTTTTAAAGGTCCTCAGGAGCTGCTTTGTTTTAGAACCACACACTTAAAAAACATTTTTTTGAGAAGTAGTTTCATAAAGCTAGACATTATTAGGAAGCCCTGATGGAGCGGTGGAAAATGAATCGTATATCTTTAACTCGCAGAAGTTAAAGGGCTTTTTTTTTTCTTTGTTAGCTAACAATGGAAACTTTTTTTTTAAAAAGTGTTTCCCTTCCCCGGTCTTGCCAAGCAATAGAGAAAAAAAAAAAAAGAAAAGAAAAGAAAAACTTGTTCCGCTGAGTTCAACCCCAGACAGCCTCACAGCTTCCTTCCTGCTTTCCTCCCCCAAGCCCCCGCCTTCTCCTCTCCCTCCCCCGCCCCCCAACTTTTTTTCCGAATCGTACATTGAACAAACACGGCGCAGCTAGAGCAGACTGACAGGGGTGACATCTCCGCTGGGACGAGGCCGGCCTTCTTCGCCACGGTTGGGATCGCCGGGTTGCCCGCTGCACTCCACTTTTTCGTCTTCCATAGATTGTTGAGGAAGTCATTTCAGAACGTTTTTACTTTTAAAGCCATCCGGCCCGCTGAGGTCCACGTCTCTTGGGCATGTAGACTGCATGGGACCCCGAATCTGAGAAACTGCAGGTAGGCTCGGCAACGCCTTCTCGGCCCTCCCCCGAACCGTCTTTCCGCTTGCGCGCCGGGCCGGGCTGGGGACAACGGAGTGCGCGGCACCGGGGCAGCGAGGCAAGGCAGGGTTCTCAGCGTCCCTCCCGCCGCCTTCCGGGCTCACGCCGCGCCGCCTCCTGGCGCGCACAGGCGCCGCGGGCTCTGCCGGCTGAAGTGGGGCAGGGCGAGAGGCCCGGGCCCGGCAGGCTGCAACTGCAGGCCGTGCGCACCTGGCGGTCCCGGCGGCCGCACTCTGGCTGAGCAGTCGCTCAGTGCCGGGGCGCGGCTCTCAGAGAAGGGCGTGCCCCACCCCCCAACACACTCCGCGGGGGGCGGCAGCAGGGGGCGGCCAGCACTGGTTCCGGTACCGGATACAGCAGAACCTCGGCCCCGGGCACGCGCAGGCGTGCCCACTCTCACAAAACACTTGTTTAGGACCGGCCCAGGCTGCTGCTGGAAAATGCTCGGGCTGCACCCTCACCGCCGTCCCAGGCCTTCGTAGGCCGAGATCCACCCCGAAGTGCAAGGTCAGGAAGGTAAACCGCGGGCATACAGACGCCTCCCGGGCCGGCGCTGGCGGGCTGGGGAAGGCGGGTCCCGCTCGATTGGGTCTGGAGCTCCCGAGAGGGCAGAGGGTGGCGCGGAGCTGTCCGTTACCTGATGGTGGTGTGGTGTCGCGCGCATGGGGATCCAGAGCTGTGCGTCCTCCCTCTCCACCAGTACGCACGGCGCCGGAGACGAACCTCCCTACTCGGGATCTGCAGGGTCCTCGACGCTCACGGCAGCTTGGAGGAGGGAGAGGGCGCGCGCGCTGGAGAGGCTCTAGGCGTAGCTGCGCCGGCCACCTCGGCAAGAGGGCCCGTTCCCCTGAGCGCCCAGAGCCGTCCAGACCCCAGCTGAGCGGGACCCCGGGGCTGCCCCACCTCAGTACCACGCGCCCTGGGGCCCTGACTTTTCTCCTTGTGTTTCCACAGCTGTGCGGCGTCTATGGAGCTCTGGGCGGGGGCTGTGCCCGCGGCCGTACCCCCCGCCCGCCGCCCGGGCCATGCGTCCCGGTCCCTGCTTGGAGCCGCCCGGCCTGCAAGGCTGAGCTGGGAGCCACGCGGGGAGCGGGCGCCGGCGGCGGGCGGCGCAGCGGACTCGGGGCTATGGCCGTGACCTGCTGTGCACTCAACAGCCTAGTGGTCATGAACAGCGCCAGCGAGGCGAAGAGCAGCGGCCTGGGGCCCAGCGGCAGTGAGACTCCCCGGGCCCCGAGCCCCGGCAGCGTTTTCAGTCCCGGGACGGCGGCCTCCTTCCTCTTCCCCCCTGCCGAGGAACCGCGTAGCTCTGGCGGCCCGCGCAGGCTGAGCAGTGGCAGCAGCGTGGGAAGCCCAGGGCGCCTGCGGGGGAACCGGTTGCAAGGGGTGAACACTGAAGTCCTGACCCCGTCGGGCCTGGAGGAGGCCCAGAGGAAACTGCGGATTCTGCAGCGTGAGTTGCAGAACGTGCAGGTGAATCAGAAAGTGGGCCTGTTCGAGGCACACATCCAGGCACAGAGTGCTGTCGCCCCGGGGCCCCGCAGCCCTCGCCTAGGTCGGGCCCGCTCGCCCTCCCCGAGTCCTTTCCGCAGCAGCAGCCAGCCTCCGGAAAGGGGCCTGGCCCAGACACCCCCCATCGAGGAACGGAGGACAAAATCCTGGGGGGATCAGTGTCTAGAGACTCCCAGTATGGACTCCGTGAGGACAGGAGCTAGCCCGAGCCTTTGGAAGGACAAGGAGAGAGTGACACCCCACCAGGGCCTGACCATCCTGACGGGACCAGATGCTCACAATCCAGTGGGTTCCATGAGAGCGAAGGGACCACCTGTCTGTCCTCGCATTGACTTGCTAGACCTCGCTGTGGAAATTGACAAGAGGGTTGGCCCTCATTCAGACACTTCAAGTTGTAGAGCTCCCGTATCTGAGCCTGTTGGACCAAGCTTAGTGATGGCCACAGAAGTAGCAGTGACAGCCACATCCATGGGGCATCCTTACCCACGTGACACTGTCCTCTCTGAGTGGGTCAGCCAGCTTGGGGCCTTGCATTCCCGGGAGGCCCCAGTTGAGCAGCAAGGGCAGTGTTCAGACAGTGAGACAAGCCCAGCCACAGAGCCCATTGGTCAGTGCGGTGGAAAGTTCCCTGGGCAGGTGGGGAAAGGTGACCTGCCCTGTGGCAGCACACGCTGCAGGGTGCCTGAAGTCAGTGGAAAGCCAGAAGAGAAAACTGTGAATGCACAGAGCTCAGAGCCATCCCAGACCCAGAGCTGTGCTACGCTGCCTGGACACTTGGGTTCCATAGGTGCTGGAGAGCTCTGGAGTGGGATCCCCAGGAGTTGTGAGACCCAGCCACTCCCCCACAGAGTGGGAGAAGGGTCTCCTATGCTGGGTTTGCTTGGGGGAAGTCCCACAGCACAGCCAGGGACTAAGGTTGAGGTGGGTGTTTCATCTGGAAGAATATTGGAACCTTTACCCTGCTGGGAACTGGGGAAAGACCTGAAAGAACCCCAGTGCCTCCCTGGGGATGGGGTGAGTGTACAGCTTGGGAACTCCAGACCTTGGCTCCCCACCATGGAGGAAGCTGGCCCAGCCTGGTCTCCAGGCTCAGGGGTACAAAAGAAGGGGACTTGGGAAAGCCAGCTGCAGGATAGAGATGCCTACCCCAAGTCCAACCAACTGTCCTTGGACCAGGACCAGCCTTCCTTAGGAGAAGCCTGCAGCCCCAGCAACACACCTGCCATACCTGCAGTCATCATTACAGACATGGGTACCCAGGAGGATGGGAACCTGGAGGAGATGCACGGGAGCCCTCGGAGCAACCTGCCTCTGAGGAAGCTGTCCTCATCCTCTGCCTCCTCCACGGGTTTCTCCTCATCCTATGAAGATTCAGAAGAGGACATCTCCAGTGACCCTGAACGTACCCTAGACCCCAATGCAGCGTTTCTGCATACCCTGGACCAGCAGAAACCCAGAGTGGTAAGTGCAGCCTTGAGGTTTTTCTTGAACACATGCTACTTTCAGCAGGCCTTTGATGCTTTGGGTCTTCTAGCCTTTCTACTGAGTCATGAAGACTGCCCAGGACCCTGGGGCTGTCATAAGCAATATTTTTCTCCAGGTGTTTTGCTGGGGCCCTGCACTCTGTGGGCTAGAGAGTGAGTCACTTGTATTGCTATTTCCATATCCATCTTAAAAAACAGGTGAAGGTACTTCCCATAGGTCTCACCACTCTTCTTGAGAATGTAATTATATTAAGAAGGAACACCAAAAATTTCCTTCCTAACCTTCAAAGACAAGGGACAGAGCTGTTAGAATTTAGAATTTGTATGATCAATTAAAATACTGAATTCTGTGATTAAGGATGATGGCGGTGTCATCAAATTTACTACTACAGCAGGTGGATAAGAGGTAGACCCTGTGGTAGGCCATGAAGCCTGAGATGTGGTTGTGGCTGGTTTGTTGGGTATACAACTGCCAAGCCTCAGCTAGGCAGGAGCACAGCAGTGTTAGTATGCTGCCTGTAACAGAGGTGCAGCCTGATGTATGAAATAAAGTGAAAACCATGCTTTAGCTAATCAGGCTATATTATTCATAGCAGAATATTCTATTAATTGCCTGAAATGTTTAAGGGATGGGAGTTGGGACAGGTCTATTTCAGGTTGGTTTTAGTGGGCATGTGCTTGGGGTACTCAAACTGACATCTTGTTCTGGCAGTGAAAGTGGACAGAACTCTATTTCTGTTACATGGTTAGTCTCAGTCATAAGCTCTCTTCATGCTGGGATCGCAGTGTCTTTCAGAAGATACAAGCATTGGAGTGAGCACTTCTGAGGTCTGTCCTTTCTCTTAGCTTTTCCAGAGAGCATGGGAAGTTGCCTAGCTTTGTGTGGGAGGGGTTGTCGGGCTACCTTGGGAGAAAGTGCATGCTGGTATGGCAGCCCGGCTGTACCTTTTTTCTAGAGGAAGTGTTTTGTATTTCCACTCAGTATCATTCACCAAGGGGTTTTAGACTCTGTGAAGTGTGTTTCTGCCCAGCTCCTGCCTCAGAAATCACAGTCTGAAAGTTTGAATTTCTGTTCCTGAGACTCTGCTTTCTGCTGATGATCTGGAGGCAAATATGTATGCAAAATCTAGGCCCATTATGCTTGGCATTTTGTGGCCAGGATAGAATCCCGGAGCCTCACACCTGCTGTCAGGTGTGGACACTCCACCTGTAGAAGGGGACAGGGCACCTGGCAAGTGTAGTTGTTGGTCCAGGGCAGGCTGATAATGCTCTCTCTGAAGATTTGGCCCATATTTTGTACCCTCCTGCCCCACAGCTAGGGGCCCAGAAGCAGGAGATACTTCTCTGCACATTCCCCTCTCTGGCTTTTGAACCCCGAAGCCCAGCTGGCACACTCAGAGTCATTTTAACTTGCTGTCCAATTTTCCATTTGCCTTTTCTTGTGGTGGATTAGCAGCTCTTAACTGGCTGGTTATCAAAACAGTTTGTACGTCCTGAGGTTTGAAAAGAGGTCTTGTCTGGAAATGACTTAAGGAGGAGATAAATAATGGCAGGTGACACATTGCCAGAGAGATGCCAGCCAAGAAGCTAGAGGCATAAGGGGTGTTTATAAGCTCACTTAACAGGCCCAGAGATAGAAATGAGGGTAGCCTGTAGTCCTCTCACTTTTAAACAGGTTTTTAGACAGCCACAGTACAGCCTGGGAAAAATCCCCTAAGGCTGATGGGGGTGTTGCATGTGACTGCATGTGGGGTGTGTGTGTGTGTGTGTGTGTGTGTGTGTGTGTGTGTGTTGTCCACACACGTGCACATGGGCACATTGGGGAGGGTTGCTAACCAAACGGAAATTATGGGATCCTAGGGACTTTTGGGCTTTTGTTGAATGTTTGTACAATAAGTAAAGTTTCCTTCATGTGTAGATTTTGAGCAGGGGCCTTACCTGTGACACTGAAATATGTGCTTATTGAGGCAGCATCCCTTGAGTGATTCTGGGATGTTTTGTCTACACAAGGCCCCACATCTTCACTGACTGGACTTGGCTGAGCTTGTGTTTGGTAAAGAAACCTAAACCTGTACTCTCCAAGCAGCTGGGAGCCCCAGGCCCAGTTCTCTGGACTCGGCCTCTTCTGTCCGCATGGCTGCCCTGCATTACAGCTAGGCACGCACACACTTTCTCCCCCTCACTGCTGCGTGCTGGGGCATGCTTACCCCTCCCTCACAGCGCTGACACCCTAACTCACACATGCCCACGCATGTTCACATTCAGTCTCATGCACGCTCACCCACAGGCTCTAAATGGCAAGTTCAGTGCTGCCATCACCCCAAGTCCTGGCCCTCAGACCCATAGGGACCAGAGAGCATGTTACTGTTGCCTCCCTCATGGGTGCCTCCTGCAGCGCAGGCTTTGCTCCTCCTGAGGAACGGGTGTGTGCTGGGGCTGCTGGCAGGGCGTGGCAGCATTTCTGCTTCTAAAGGCACAGACGTTTGGAATTTGCCTGGAAGTAGCTGTATTACACACCTTGTCTGGAATGGCTTAAATGCAGACTCACTCACACATACTGTTCTCTCTGATTTAAACAGAACTCATCTGCCCAGAGCAAGATGATGCTGTCTCTCCTTTCAGAAACTACAAGTAATTATCTGTCATTTACTTCCTTATATCATTCTGTTCCAGAATATCTGGGCCATTGAGACACCTGTGAAAAGTACTGTATTAAAATATGCATGCAGGGGCTGGGGATTTGGCTCAGAGGTAGAATGCTTGTCTAGCAAGCCAGAAGCTGTGGGTTTGGTCAAACAAAAAAATAAAAATAAAAACATAAATAAATAAAATATGCGTGCATTTTACTTTAAAAACTAGATTTTAGGCCAGGTGTGGTGGCGCACACCTGTAATCTCAGCACTCAGGAGGTTGAGGCAGGAAGATTGCTACAAGTTCCAGGCTGCATAGTGAGTTCAAGGCCAGCCTAAACTGCATAGTGAAATCCAAATCTCAAAAAGCCCTAAAAATCCACTAGATTTTACTGATTTTTCTCTAGCATTGCAGTTTGTGTACAGAATCTAAGCAATATGAAACCCTAGCTTACTTATGTTGGGGGGGATATATAAAGGAGTATAATACCACAGAATCTCTGCTTTGTTGGTACTACTTTTTAAGCATCATTGGAATTTATTTCCTTGGATTTTTGTTTAATGTATGTATTAACTAGTTTTGTTAATGAAAATTAGCATACACAGTGGCAAAAAATTTAAGCAGTTGAAAATGGTTGTATATGGTCTTGAGAAGTGTATACAAGTGTTATTTTTAGATAAACTAAACTTACCTAAGTTGTTTTAGGGGCACTTTAAAAATATGTCTAGTGGTGAACGGTTTAAGTGGAAAATTCTTCTCTGAATAAGAAAGAACCTGACTGTGAGGTTGCAGTGCTTCTTATGAAGCTGGGGTGGCCTTCTCCTTAGGTGTGTGAAAAGGGTTTTCCTAGAAAAGGATCTGGAACGATCCCAGTCATGCATGAGAGGTTCCAGGTATTCCTTTAGGGATGGAGAAACCAAGACCAGAAGGCAGAGAGGCCCCAGTACACACTCATGCTCGTGAGCTCTGCCTCGCTGGCTGTTTCTCCTACAATATTCATCTAGCAGGAGGGTGATCTCATGGGGTCCACCTCATCCCAAGGCTTTGTGACTAATTCTGGAGGTTTGATTCAAAACCTGTTGTATTTGAGATGTACATCAGGGTGTCGGGAAGTACAGCCAAGTCTCCTTGGCATGGACTTTGACCTGGAGGCTGGAATAGACTGGGTGCTTTTAATTCTGTGCTTTCACCTGAGCCTACTGGTCTATCTTTGATGCTTGCCTGCCCTTTCTTTACCAGAAAAAGTAGTTCTTAGCAATTTCACACTGCAAAAGCACAACCAGAACAAATTCTCAGCACAGTACCCAAGGTTTGAATCAGGTAGCTCTTAGAGACCATGTTGACAGGATGCCAGTATATTAACCTTAGAATACCTATTTTGTTGACAAGAAGGTAGTCTTTGAATTCTTTGGATGTTTAAGGTTTGGAAACTGAGGCTTTGCCAGTGAGGAACCAAAATATCATTTCAGACACATTCTTAACAAAAGTCAAAGCATTCAGCCTGTTTAAAATGCTCTCCAATAAATAAGGAGAAAAGAACAGGTTTATTCTCAACATTCACCATGCAGATATTTAAGGTTTGCAGGAAAACAGCTTAAGACTCACCTAATCTTTAGCTTTTACAAGAAAACAAGAAAAATGGATTTCAGGTGTCCCATAGCCATCTTTAGAACTTGTGTTTGTAAGTGCTATGTTGGGGTTAAGTCACTCTTCTGACTGTTGGCACATACCTGTTCAATGAAGTTGTAGATTAGATTAGTTCTCTGTAGTTTATTTATACTTCTGCGGGTACTGATAACATTGTTTAGGCTTATTTCATTTCATCAAGTTTTAGCTAGTTACCTAGAGGTTAGAAATTTAAAGAATTTAGTGGAAAAAACTTTTATGTCTTGATAGAATAAAATCTGTAGATTTCAGATAACCAGAAAATGATTCTGAATTAATACAGGTGTTCTTCTAAGCTGCATCATGGTTACCACTCTTTTATAAAATGTTTGGATGGGAGAAGACAGCTTGGCATTGGAACTGAGATGTAAATGCTACACTCTCAGTTCCAGGGTGAGTGTGCGCCTTGTAGTGATTTTTTCTGGACATTGTGAATGATATACTTTTCTTGACTAAGAACTTAATGCTTGGGAAAAATCACACTAAGCCAAAGTATGAACTCTGGTAATATGAAAAGTCCTTTAGACTGCCTATTTGAGATTTTATATAATTGATTCTCCTGGGTGTCCTGTAACTCTATACTATAGTATTAACTTCCTGAGCCAACTAACGATTGTGCCACAGGTGGTCTCCATGGTACAGAGAAGAAACACCCAGCAATTCTTTCAGACCTATGAGTCCAGGCCATTTGACTGTAGACAGCCTGCTTCTACGGCCTTGAGAACCTACAATCAGATCCACTTGCTGTAGTTCTATAGCCGACCTTGAGTTTCACCATGGTCCTCCCAGACACCTCACTTCCTTCCCACTTAGGACCCCTTCCTTCACCCCAGCTTCCCAGGGTCATATGGAGCCCTGCCGATCTTTTCCAACAGTAAACTGTTAAAAGCTACAACTCAAAAGACATTGTAATTATAGTGGCCAAAAGACATTATAGGTACATATGTTCTCAGGAGGAAGTTAGGTCTTTGTACTTGCCATTAAAGCATAACACAAACTTTTCTGGAGCTTTCAGATTGAACATTACAGAACTGTGGGCCTGGAAAATTGTTTATCTCTGGGCCTGGAAGAAGTGTTGGGACTCTCCAATACTCATGTATTATGGCTGATGAATGTTAGGCTAGAAAATGTTGAATACACACAAGACCCATGTTTCTGGTCTTTTTACCTTTCAAGCTTCACCTTGACAATACGTGCCTCTAGAGCATGTGCTAAAGCAATGGGTAAATGAGTGAGTGAAGAAAAACACCTCACATTACCTACCCTAAAAAAAATGTTGGACCATTTGAAAGATTAACAAGGAAAGGGACAATTTCAGCCAAGTACAGATTGCTTATTCCATGGTCTTACTGCCACAGAGGGTAGAACTTGGGTTTAGGAGACCTAAACTAGCCTCTTGTTGGAAAACAGTACAATTGGTTTAGTTTCCAAGAGGTTAGTTTATGTAATGACGTGTAAGCTGTTGGAAAAATGATAGGAAGAGGGGTGGCCTCATGGGGTGGTGACAGTTTCCATAACATTTTATAAAAGTGCCCAACATAGCCTCTGGCATATGGTGTAGGCCCAATAAATACTAGTGCAAGTAGAGTTGAGAGACACCATGAGCCCTGTCATGGTGAAGCTCTGTTTGGCACATTCGCTGGGCCCCTTGGGAGGAAAGCTCTGTAGTTACTATACGGCTTTTATTTTAGTTCCACTTTCCTCCCAAGACAATCCTGAAAAATGACTTTGACTCATCCAAGAGGCTGGAATGAAATGCATTTCTCAAATGCCATCGTGGAACCATGGAAGTTTGCTAATGGGTAACTTCACAGCCATCTAGCAGAATGCAGAGGACCATCTAGCAGTGTCCCCTGTAGTTTCTGTTTCCTTGTAGGGTTGGGGATGACCTTAAGGCATGGACTCAAAAGGGACAGGTAGAAAGCTTGGACAGTGCAGTGCCTGCTGCATGTGGGTCTCCAGAGCTACAGCCAAGCTCTGTGCACTCCTGCAGCACTCTCAGGGAGATGGCCCGGTGTTTCCTGTGTGCAGATAGGGCCTTCCAGGCTGTGCATGACAGGAGTGGCCTCCAGCATAACAGCTTTGGACTAATTTGCTTGACATGTTTCTCCACAATTCATTAAGAATTCACTATTAGAAATCCAGTCTTGTTCAGCTTAGTTGGCCATCTTATTGACTTGATATCTTGTAATGGAAACCTACTCAACAAAAGAAATCTCTTTCAGTCATGAGCCCATACATTTGTTTTTTATTTCCTGAAATGTTTACTTCTTTTGTTTCAGACCAACTGTTAAATTTTGAAGTATAGCTCAGTCGGTACAGTGCTTGCCTAGCATGCATGGGGCCCAGGGCTCAAATTCCTACCGTTAAAAAGAGTTTTAATAGTAACCAAAAAGTAGGAACTGCAGGAAAAGAAGCAGAATGAGTCTCTGTAGCTTCTTCTTATATATGATTTTAAAGGGGGAGGCATAGTTTTATTCTCCTATCTTTGAGTAAAAAGAAAATGGTTCATCCAGCCTGGGGCAGTGAGAGTTAATTTTCAGCCGAGAAAGCACTTGCCTGTGAAGCTCCTTGTTATCCTGCTCACCTCACATTCTGCTTTTGTGGTAAGATTTTGGGTGAAAAGGGGGGAAAAAAATGATACAGCATCACAAACAGAATTATTGTGATTATTTCCGTTGACCTGATGACCAAGATTAGGGTTTGCCTAACCCAGAAATGATGATATGAATTAATGTTATAGGAAGAGGGCCCAGTCTGGGCTAAGAGTGCCTCTGAAAAGGTAGTCCAGTGGCTGACTTCATAAGGTTCGTATCAGTGCATGGCCAGAGGGCATGAGCAAGGTGCTTTTGCCCCTGGCTTTTGGGGCCTTGAGCGTAGTAGATTTTTTTTCACTACCGGTCTTAAAGGTTTCTCTGGAGTGAGGCTTTTCCTGCTACCACCCATTGAATCAGAATAAATAAACCAATTGTACTGTTTTCCAACAAGAAGCTATATTACATTTTATATTACCAGAGCTTAATATTTTTATACACTGTGGGGAATGTTCAGCTGCTGGAGGAGAGAGGGATTGAGTTCCCTAGTGACTGGCCATCTACTCCCTTCGACACTAGCCAGTGGGACCTAGGCAGTTACAGCAGAGGTCACAGCCCCCCCAGGCAGTTCCCAGCAAGTGTTTTTCCAATTCCGCTGACATTCTTTCCAGGCTCAGCACAATTTGTTTTCCTCTTCTCTATGGCAATTGATGACTAGGTGGTAGAGTGTATAATTGGGCAGGATCTCTCAGTAAGTATTTCTTCCCGGGTTGTGTTGGAGCTGGTGTTTGTCTAATCCCCTGCCTATGTATGAATAGGTAATACTTTCTTTTACAAGCTAGCATCTGAATTTAGTAAAACGTATAAGCTTCATAGAGAAGGGATGTTGGCTAATATGGACAGGAATTTGAGAGTATCACTTCTGTAATCCTTATCTAACCTGAATCTATTAGCGGGAAACTGAAAAGGCCTCTGTATGACAATGAGATAACAGTTTAATCCCTCAACAATGTCAAGTGGAAAATCTAAAGGCCTGCCAAAAGTTTAAGAAAGTAGTTAGGGACAAATCATCCTGAGACCCAGATTGCTGGGCTATGGGTGGGGAAACTTAGTTGCTGTGTGTTATTAGCTGAGAGGTTTGGGATTGAGAAAGTACTAAAAAAAAATTTTTTTTTTAATTTGGTGGAACTGGGGATTGAACTCAGGCTCTTGTGCTTTCCAGGGAAACGCTTATTCCACTGAGCTATCCCCTCACAGATACAATTTATGTTAGTGTAGGGGTCATTGTGAATGTGTTACAGTTGAATATATCAGTCTAGATGAAGCTACCAAAACTTTCTTTCATTTTTTCATTCATCATCATCATCGTAGTATGAAACATCTACTAGTATGGAAGCATCTTGTTAACTGCGTGCAATTTAGGAGAGACAGGTCTTTCTGAGGCCGCACTAGGAGTGCAGTGTGCTGGAAAGACTGGGGACTGATTTACCACCTGGCCTCTTGGGCTTTGATCTTTTCATCTGCAAAATGGGAGTATTGACAGTCTTCCTGATGTGGTCAGCCCCAAATGAGAAAGCTTAGAGTCTTTTTGGAAGAAGGTGGATTCCTTTCAAAGTTTTCCAAGAAGAAGCAGGATTAGAGCAAGTACCTCATTGGAGCGATGTAGTTTTGCTGTGTTGCTTAAAGAGAAATTGTGAAGGACTCTGTCAGAAACAGCCTTTCTGTCCGCAGCAGAGCACTTTCTAAGTTAGGCATAGGAGTGGGGTAGAGAATAGGGATGAGTAGACACGCTGGATAACGTCTTAGTTGCTTGTGGCTGGGACAGAGCTTCTTCCTGCCTGAGTAGCATCCTGGCTGGCACAGATGGAGCATGTACCTCCCTGACCACGGCTGCCACTCCTTGGTGGGCATGCAAGATGGAAAGATATAAGGGAAGACTGCAGCAGGCAAGGAGGGCAGCAGGTAGGGGCTGATACTCCCAGGGTAGGGCTGTCAGCTCCAGAATAATTGAGAGCAACCTGCACGCCTTTTAGATTTTGAGCATACTTAATGGGAGTATTGATTTTTCCAATACCTTTCACTGGTTTTCTCGTCAGTGTCCTGGAAAGTGAAAGGGGAATTCAGGAAAGTCTTGAGTTTTTAAAGCAGGTATTGCATTCAACAAATCCATTCTGGAAGGCTTTTCTGTGTGACCTGGTACATGGCTGGCTAGATCTGGAAACTACCACTTGTCTCAAAGGATTTCGGTCTTCCATCTGGCAGTGCCCAGACAGCAGGCATCATGGATAGTCTTGTCTGAACGTAGCCCTGTGCTAGAGAGGCAGGCCTCCTTAGTGCCATCCCTGTCCTGGGGAATCTGCTCTCTTAAGACACAGCTGATTCCAGGAGACAGTGCTTTTTGTGGGTGAAACTCAAGAGCAAGCTGTGTGGCCAGTGAACAGGCACATTCATTAAATATGAGTTAATGAATAAACAATTGGCGTGGGCACATGAAATGCAGAAAGCTTCGCTGTGTGCTGTGGAACATAGAGTGGAGGAGTTGGATTTGGGTGACAGCCATCAGGGCAGGCCAGGGTCTGGGGTTAGGCCTTGAGTTTGCTTCCTTTGTTAAAGTGGGGGAGCAGAGTATATGGATCCATAGGAAGCTTCAGCAGACTGGAATGAAAGCGGGCCACCTTTCCCATCTCCCCACAAGTGACACACTCAGCTGACAGAAGGTATCTTGCATAGGCAGCGGTCCTGTTCTTTTGAGACCAAAATGGGGCCTCAGGTCACCCACATTCCCATCCCAGCTGAGCAGAATGTCAAAATCTGGAGGCTCAGATTTTGAGTTATAATCTCTGGGAGAGATTTGTCACTGAGTTGTACTCTCTGGGAGCCTTTGGGGAGGTGGGATGTGAGTAGCAGAGAGCCTGGGTTTGGAGACAGGGCAATCTTGGGGTTGAGCCTAAACTGTCATTTCTTGGTGCTGTGACCTTAGAAAAATGTTACTTTTCTGTCCCTTAGTTTTATGATCTATGAAATGGGTCTAATGATACTTGCCTTAAGGTCTCAAGTCTTAAGTGAGGTAAAATGTGGAGCATCTGGACATATGGCATACATATGGAGGTCATGGTAACCTCATGGGCCTCACAGACAACTGGGTGTTGCTGTTCTTCAGCCTTTATTTTATTTATTTATTTATTTTTTTTTTTTGTCTTTTTGAGACAGGGTCTCGCTATGCAGTTCAGGCTGGCTTTAAGCTCACTTTGTAGCTCAGGCTGGTCTCGAACTCACAACAGTCCTCCTGCCTCAGCCTCCCGAGTGCTGGGATTACAGGCATGCACCACCACACCCGGCTTCTTCAGCCTTTAGACTTGCTACCTATGCCATTCTTTTTTCATTTAAAAGTGAAGTAGGTTATCTAAGGGATATCCATGGATATCTCTCCAAAAAATAGGTCCTGGAGTTCTGATGGTAAAGCATGTCAAGGTGTGTACAGGAGTAGGCTTGTTCTGCCAAGCAGAGAAACAAGATGATCTGTAGGAGAGATGAGGCTTGAACCAGCCGACTCAGATCTTACAGAGACTTCTCTTAGGCCTAGTTTCCTCACCTCCTACTTTGCTCCAGTGTGAAGATAGTGTCCTCTCTTACACGCTGCTGTGAAGTCATGTAGAGTGAGTTCTGAGCACAGACCAAGCCTGGAAACAGGGAGTGCCTCTTTTGTCTCCTCCTCCCTATGAAGAGGGCTTGTCGTGGCCTCTGACTTGTCTTTACCCAGTGCCTGAGTCATGGCCAGTCTTCCTAGGTACCGTATGGAAAAGTTGTGCAGGCTGATAACAAAACAAGCAGCAGGATTTCTTTTTCTGAGGAGGTCCCTCAGTTGCAGAGAGCCTCACTTTGTGTCTAAGTGCTTAGAATTCGAGGTTGCAGGAACAATTCTCTGGATTCAGCCGCTGGCAGGGGTATCAAGTTCCAGCCCTGGGGACCAGCCCCTCATTCAGTTGTGCAGGAGGTGGAAAGTGGCTGAGGTCATCCAGGCACAGAAGGACTGGCATTTTCTCTCCCTTCCCTGTTCCTCTTCTTGCTTCATGTGTCTTTAGCTCTTCTTGGTGCTGCGTCTGGTGGCCATTGCAACAAGCCCCCTAAGATTAGAGATGCTTTATTGTACTGCAGACTCATGAGCCTCTCCCATCACCCCCCCATCCCCCACGGGCAGCTCTGGGGTCTCTGAAGCCTGCTTTGTACTCTGTCTCCTCTTGCAGAGAGCCAGATGTCTAGCCTGCCCACCCTTCCCCAGTCTCCAAAGCTATGCTTCAGCACCTCAGGGCCAGTGGGTAGAGCAGAGTAAGCCCTGCTCGGGTGAAGGGACTGCACTCAGGCGCCCTGGGCACGCGGGCTGTACGGTCACAGGAAGGCCTGTGGAAACCCTGTGTAGGCACAGCAGGAGCCAGCTGTGTGTAGTGAGAAGTTCTAAGCAGAATCCCCGGGGATTGCTGCCTGACAAGTGCAGGTGCCATCTCTGCTCTGCATAGATGTGTGGTGTGGAAGTGCCTTTTTCTTTTGACTGTCATATGATGGCCCGTAGTGTTAATTGTTAGGGTTCATGTCTTTCCTGCCCACTGGTGGTCCACTCAGGGAGCTTCTCAAAGGCAGACAGTGCTGTTTGAGGGCCAAGCCCCTGCCTAGAGAGATGCCTCAGTCTGGCATCTGCACTACCCAGAGACCAAGAGAAGAATGCATAGGTGTGCAGCAGCAGACTTCAGGGACAGGGGCCCTGCACAGAAGCTCCCTTAGTGTCCCAACCTGGAAATGTACATAGGACAGTAATTAGTTCTGGTCTCAGGAAAAAGACATGGAACAGTGTCTGGGTTGCTCTTGACCTTGTGGTGTTACACTGTACATTGAAAATCAGTCTGCTGTCTCCTGAGAGCCATCTCTGGCCTCCTGCAGACTGTTAGTTAACACTGAGAAGCTGCCCAGGGTCCTGCAGCTCTGGTCTAGAAGTGTAGTTCAGTGACAGCATTCCGGCCTACCACGCAAGGGGCTGTAGGTCTGCCCCCAGCACCGGGAAGAATCCCACAGATCCTGAGGCCCCTCTTGGTACCCTTTCTTTGGTGTCCTGGCCTGAGATACCGTGCACAGGTTTCTTATGAAACTCACTGGGACTTACAATTTATTACAAGTCCAGTGTGAGCTTGTGCAGCTATTAAAAATGCTGAGTAGCACCTGTAATCATGTAGGTGGTTGGGGATCTTCCTGTCTTGACCTCCTATGTGCTGAGATTACAGAAGTGCTCCAGTCTTACCTTCAGTGTGGACTCTTCAGCTTTGGCAGGAGACGTTTCAGCCTTTCAGCGCAGACTCTTCAGGTGCTGCGGGGATACTTCGGTCGTTGTAGGCAGACTCTTCAGCTGTCTTTATAGAACCGTCTCCTGATATGGACTTGCACAGGACACTCCAAATATTGGACTGAAATTTTCTGTCTCCTGTGTGCAGACAACCTCTGTAAACTTATCTAACTCTGGGTATCCAACCTAAACCAATATTGTAATTACCTATGTATTTGTATAGGTTTTATTTCTTCATTTTCTCAAGGAATGCAGTGACTGCTGCACTGTCCCTGAGGAAGATAGCCAGAGGCAGGACCTAATAGGTGACCAGACTCTCGATGGCATCCAGATGACCACATCATGTGCAGGTCCCATGCAGCCTCTCACTGTCAATCAAACATGCTCTGGGACCTGAAACAGTTTTCAGGCCTCTTCAGATCTTCTGTTGGGGTGTGATGGCAACCCCTACTGGTGACCAGAGCTGCACTTGAAGATTTCAAACATCTGGAATGATCAGAGACTCACTGGGGACCAGATGGTGACCTTCAACAAGAGCCAGACTCTAGGTGGGAGCTATCAATATGTAAGAGAGGCACACCCAGGACTCCTACACTTGCCAGGCTCCCATTTGACGCAGGAGCAAATCCCAGAAATAAATGGGAACTTACACACTAACAGCTATCCCCTCCTGAAATGGTCCCAGAGTTTGAAGCCTTATGTGTGCCAGCCCCAGGACCGTGGGAAGTCTTACCGGAGCGCTGCTCAGCTCCAGGTCCACCAGCGTGCACACAGTGGACAGAAGCCCTAAGCATGCAATGCAGAGGATGCCAGTACAGACTCAGCTGCCCCAGTGAGCACAAATACTACATGAGACGGCACACCGGGGAGCGGCCTACACCTGTGACATTTGCAAGAAGAGTTCTTCCCTGGCCAAACACATCATACAGCATCTGAGTGTCCACAGATAATTTTGCCTAGAACTTGTGCATAGGTTTGAATTCAATTCCCCCAAGACTTTTTTTTTTAACGTATTTAGCACAGGGTCTACAGGCTCTTACTGTGTAGATCAGACTCGTAGTGATTCTCCTGTTTTTAGCCTCCCAAATGCTGGGATTATAGGAAAGCGCTACCACGCCCAGCCTCAATCCCTCTCTCAGCGCTCCTGGTGGGGGGGGGGCTGGCCCCGCAGGCTGGTGATTGAACCCCAGCCACTGCACTTTGCCTAAGCAGGTGCTTTAGTCTGCTGAGCTATCTGGCTGGCCCTCCCCACCCCTAGCCTTTTTTCTTGCTTTGTACTCACTGCAAGACCAACCCCTAATGAATGTTATTTCCCAAACAAGATAACAGTTAATACCTTTGGATATATAGACTGGGCCCGGAGTATTTTGTCTCAGCAGTAAGAGAAAAGTAACCAAGAATTTCGTACTGTAGAAGTTAGGAGTTTTTCTGTGACTGCCTGACCATATGGCTCAAGAGCCTTTGGGAATGACTTCCGCAAAGAGTTCAGAAAGGTTGGGAGATATCACATAAAAGAGTATAACTGGAATGTCTCTGGCTGTTTTGGCTGGGAGATTCTGGTCAGAACTCAGAAGACCAGAGGCTGATAGAAATCTTGTCAGTAAAGACTACATGCAGGAGGTTTTTGCTGGGAAGAAGAACTGCATTATGTGCTGGGCTCCATATGATGGCTGTGTGTTACGGCTTGCCAAAAAGTTTTCTGCATTTTGTTCCTGTCAAGACTTTGCCTGGGACTGAAAATAAGGGTGGCAGACCAATTAATTTAGCAAAAGAAATTTCAAAACAGTGTCATGGGTATTATTGGGGGCATTCTTTGTGTGTTTTTGAGGCAAATTCTCTTGTGCTTATTTTATAGCCCAGGCTGGTCTCAACTTCCCAGTGATCCTCCGGCCTCAGCTTCCAGAGTGCTGGGATTACAGGTGGACACAGCCACTCCCAGCTTTTGTTGGGGGCTTTCAGCTAGATTTATGTTGAGCTAAGATCTCAGCAGAATGATATAAAATATTGTTAGTTTGGCCATTAAAAAAAAAAAAAAGCCCAGACAAGCTTTGGACTACAAAGACAGAGCTGAGAAGATCTCAGTTACTGAGAAGGAATAGATTAGAAAAGACAGCCTGAGGGCATCACAAACTGAAGGAAGTCGTTGCCCCTTGCAGCCTCAAAATTGCAAAAGGGAAAGACTTTGCTGTAAGGAGAAAGCCATGGAGCACCATATTGCAGACTGGCTACGGCCACACTGTGTTCCCAAGTGGCGCCCTCCTCCACACCAGGTCTCCACATGGCAGCAGCCTGAGAATGTGCTCTTCAGAATTGGATTTAGAGAGAGAAGTCATTGAGCTAATGAGTCCTCAAATGCTGTCTATCTCCCTAAAACCTAGAACAGTCCTTGTGTAAGTGGTGTGGTAAATTCAGTAGGTATTCCTCTTTAAGCTGTTTTCTCTGGTGGTTTATTTTCTGGAAGTGTTTAAATACCATGACTACGATGTAATGTGGAGAAATATTTCCTTGGCCTCAGCTGAGCTTGGTGGTACACACCTATACGCTCAGCTAGAGGGGAGGCTAAGGCAAAAAGACTGCAAGTCCAAGGTCAAAAAAAATGCTAGTAGCCATAGCATAATAAAAATCATAACATCTTCAGGAAGCATCTGTTCTGTGCTAGGAAGGTTGCATTAATTGCTTCGTTTAACTTTTTCAAGGTATGTATTATTTTCCTTCTTTAATAGCAAGGACACTGATGATCAGACAAGTGAACTCAATCCCAAGCCCACAGCTGGGATTCAACATCATTGTGCCTCCAAAGGGCCTGTCTCCACCTCCCATCCTCCCCTTACTTGTCACCTGGAGAACGGAAAGGTGGCAGGGCTTTGTGCAGAGTGCGCTCTGAGTTCATTTTGGGGCCTGGGAGGTGGAGAGAATGAGCAGTGGTTGTTGCTTTAGAAATACTAGGTTTAGGGGTGAGAGTGTTCACATAGCTGCCCTGGAGTAGCCTTTGAGTCTGGCTAAAGATCAATTTACTGTTCGCAGAGGTGGAACTAAGAGAGGATTCTTTTCCTTTTAAATGAATGAGCCTTTGTTTTGTAACATGGACTGAATGGGTGCAACTGTACCAAAGTGAACTTCTGGAGCTGCCTTACATCCCCAGGCTTGCAGGAAGGAAAAGAAGAGCGCTCCCAACTCCAAGGGCAAGAAAAAGTTAAAGTTCCTGGCTGCTGCCACCTGTTTCCAGCAGGGATTGAGGGGCATCTGCCTCAGGACTGGGTCTCACCAGGCACAAATCTGTACACAGCTGGGGGTGCCCTTGGCCACCCCAAGAGCACTGTGGGCCGCTTTGTTGTATGGGGCTTACTGGGCACTGTTAAACTAGACAGCACCAGGCATTCTGAAGCAGGGTGATCCAACACAAGGGCACTGACCCTTTAAATGTTTGAGGTAAAACTTGTAACATGAGCACGTAAATTGGAACAGAAATGGCAGTGATGGTAGGCTTGCCTGTATCCCTCACTTAAATTATTAACCTGGTGATGGGAGAGGGAAGGTTCATTTCAGAGGGCTCAGCAGGCTGGAAGGCCAAACTTCCCATTAGGGCTCCTTGTCCACAAAGAGAAAAGCTGGGATAAGGGGTATAAACTCGAATGACACCCAGATGCTTCTTAGAATGGTGACCAGCAGAATGGTGGCCTCCATATGAGTGTGGTAGAGGTCACTGACCTCCTGGGACCAGCTTAGGAAGTCAGGCAGGCCCTTGCCTTTCCTGGCTCCTAGATAATGATTTAGGTGTCACTCGGGTGTCAGGAGAGGACACCTGAGTCACATCCAGTGGTTGGCTACTTCAAATAAAATGTCACTGTGTGTCATATCCTGAGAGTATGCATCACTGCTTTGTGATAAATGCCCATGAATATAGTTGTTGGGTCTTATGGTAGTTGCATATTTACTGTTTGTTTTTTTTTTTTTTTTGCAATAACATGGATCAAACTCAGGGCCTTCACAATGAGTTATATCCCCAACCTATCTGCCTGCCTGCATGCATTTATCCATCCATCCATCCATCCATTGCATTCCATCCATCCATCTCTCCATCTGTCCATCCATCCACCTGAAGGATGATCTTGCTAAGTTACCAAGTTGTACGGCTGGGCTTGAACTTGCATTCCTCTTGCCTCAGCCTCCCAGAATACTGGGATTTTAGGCTGTTCCTGATTTGAGGTTTTAAAGAAACTTCCAACTGTCTTCCAGAATAACTGCACCATTTCACATTCAGATAGGGTGCATGGTTGATCCACTTTCTCCACATCCTCATCAGCATTTGGCACAGTCACACTTTCCATGTAGCCACTTTGACATTGTGGGTTATTTTTATTTTTGTGTTGCTGGGTACTAAACCTCTGTATGCACCCCCCATGCCAGGCAGGCGCTCTGCCACTGAGCTTCATCTCCAGCCTCACAATAGAGTTTTGTTTTTCCCTAGGGGATACTGAGGGTAAAAGCTTTGATACACTTGTTTGCTACAGCCTCCTGTCTCAGTCACTTCTCACCACTAAGACAAAATAACTGACACCCATACCTAAGCAGAGGAGAGTTCTACTTGGCTTGGTCTAGTCCATAGTTGGCATGAGCCTGGGGTCTGGTGGGGGAACAGCTGCCCACCTCATGGCACCAAGGAGGCATGAGCAAGGTAGGAACTACTTGTCCACCTCAGGCCTCCAGGGTCTCACCTCTTTCAACCAGACCCCTGCCCCATACGAAGCCAGGTATAGTGTGTTCATAATCTGTTCGCTTTCCACAAGCCCCTCCTATGCCACATGGAGCTTAGGAGGGGGACACATGATGATAGAAACCATAATACCTTCCATTAAATGATCTGGGTTTAAAAAGATATGACAACAAAAATGTTTTAGAGTGGTGTGGAAATGGGCAGTGCATCCATCCAAAGCCTTGGGTCTGCAATATGAGTCCTGCCTCCTTGGACTTCAGGTGAGCACACGTGGCTATCTCTCAAGCATTCCCCAGCCCTCAATACCCTCTGACTTTTGGGCGGGTACCATGGCTGTGGTGCAGTGGAGTACAGGGAACCAGGGTGGCAGCCCCAGTTTGTCACCTCACAGCAGTGTCCACAGCATCCTGCACAGGCTGACCAAGGGAAGTCACCAGTGGGTCACTGAGACTAAAAATAAAGACAAAGGAACTAAAGTAGAGTGTCTCCTCGCTGCCACAGCTCCCTCTGAAGCACTTCGAAAGGAAACAGTGCCTGGAAGGGCAGGCGGTCCAAGTATTCCCTGCCACTCCAGGGCTACCTTGTTTCCTCATTCTTGTATGCTGCACTACGGCCTTCTCTCCACATCCCTGCCCTCCCCTGACAGTGGATTCCTCAGACTTTGGCTCCAGTGCCAAGGAGCAGGCCCATTGCCAAAGGCTGACCCCAATCTCCTTCACTGCTAGGCACTTCCTTGGGTGTATACAACCTGGCTGCAGGTTGGGGGCAGTTTTACCCCATGATTGTGCTGAAGGCCTTAGACATGCTTTGTCTTTTTACCTTTAAGTTTAAAAAGTGGCATATATAATTTTTGAACTGCTACAACAGGAGCTGGTGACTGTAGCACTTGTACTTTTTTAATCCAGTGTGGGGCATCTGGCTGGCTTCTGTCCCAGGCATGGGCTTGCAGTGTGTGCCTCTTGGGCAGCAGGGAGGCACTGTGTACTTGAGAATATATGTGTGTTTGTTTTCTGCCTCACGATGTAGGTGGGGGCTTCAGAGCATGTAAAATAAAGAAAGCATC
The DNA here is from genome assembly GCA_004027165.1 of Ctenomys sociabilis. Classification (NCBI taxonomy): domain Eukaryota; kingdom Metazoa; phylum Chordata; class Mammalia; order Rodentia; family Ctenomyidae; genus Ctenomys; species Ctenomys sociabilis. The sequence goes on along the minus strand of PVKA01004987.1, from coordinate 27,327 downwards.
CTTCATCCTGATTCCAGTGAGTCATAAGACATGAAAAGGTATGTTATTTGTTCCTGGCTATTATGAAGTATAGCATTTGAAAAATCTCCTTTGGTGAATTTGTGTAAACAGGCTGTCACAAAGAAAGGATTATTCTCTATGTGGGCTTAACGGATCTTGGAAAATGAGTGGAGGATTTTTATGCATATCCCCAAGTCTAAGGAGTAGAAATAGTCTCATGAAGATAAATGACCGCAGACTTTGCACACAGTCCTCAGAGACCATTAGGACCGTCCAACACATTTTGGCAAGGGGTCAGGTTTAGGGGCTCAAGACCAGAATCAAATGGATCAAATGACAATTTGGTTTAGAGTATCTTTCTAGTTCAGTACATTTTAAGATAATGGTTTGAAGTCGCTCAGTAGATTAAACACACACACATACACACACACACACACACACACACACACATAGCAAACTCTTGTTACATTCTTGATGCAAATTAAAATTTGATGTTTGTGCTTGGTTTGAGCTTAAATCCCTAAAATGCCTTACGGTCTTGGTGAGTAGTTCATGCTGATTTGAGCCCTTCCCCAGATAGCGGCATTGTTATAGTTCATTTGCCATGAACTTGCACAGGGTGTCTGTGCTGATCTTATGATTTCTTAAATATTCTGACTGACCAAGAGTCTCTGTACTTGGATTTGTACTTTACAACAAACTGGAAGTAATAAATGCACTGAAACAGTATAGATTTTGCTAAGTAGAATTCTCAGGCTTTGCGTTTTTGGGTCTGGACAGTGGGTTTTATCCACTCCTTGCAAGTTGCTAGCTTTCAGAAAAGGGTGGATGCACTCTTGATCCACGCAGCCCACCTACTTATTGTGCTCTGGTGGGCAGGGGTACACGTAGGTAAATCTTAGTCCCCACCTTCTAGGGATTTGCACTTAAGTGGGGAGATAGTTACAGTACCTAGCATTGTTATGTGGCAGACATTGCTCAGGAGGTTATATGACACCCCTGAAGTCACAGCACACGAGAATTAGGGTGTGACCTCACACTTGCTTGGCTGAGGTCTCCCAGCTGTGGCACACTGACATGGGCCAGTTGTGCTGTGGCAAGCTGTTCTGTGCACCAGTAGAGAATGCTTAGCAGCGTCTTTGTCTGATGCCACTATTGTAATTTGGGGTTTTCCAAGAAGAATAATTCAGTATAGTTCACACAATTTATTTGAGTATTTTATAGTAGTCACTCAAAGAGTCATGTACAAAGAAAGGGCAAGAAATCTATCCTCTTGGTAAAGACCAAAAGAATCCAACCAAGGGCCTGAATCCCACATTAGTGTACTGCATGAGTCCAGCTAAAGACCAGGAACCCACCACAGTGCCTCTATGAGTCAAAGGACAGTGATAGAACCTAGGAAGTCTGTGCCAGTAGCATGAAGGTTTAGTGCTAGCAGGCTGAGGCATCTGCACCGGAGCCAGGAAACAGCGTTCAAAGTAACCATAGCTCCCCCCAAAAGGACCACAGCCTTCCTAAGCAACAGTGAGGCTCCAGCACCTCCAAAGGAGAACAGTCAAGTTCATTAGGAAAGCAGCATGACAAACTCTTCCAGGAAAACCAACAGCTCCCTACAATTTCTCTTCTTCTCTATTTGTGTCTGTTGTACTCCCAGAAATAATCCTTAAGTGAGCCTCCCACACCCATAGCATGCTGGTTCGGTTGAGCTGGTGTTACAAGTTGACCACCAATTGTCCGTCCACCACAAGCACCTTGTCCACTTGGGACAACCAGAAAAGTTGTCTAAAATTGGTAGTTACCTGTCATCCAAGGAACTCAAGGTTGAGGTAGAAGTTAGTGCAAGCTCAGGAAGTTGAAGCCGCAGAGGCAACATAGCAAGACTCAATCTTAAAAAATCTTGGTTAATCACCCCTAGCTGAAAGCCATTGTTTTAGAGCTTGCCGTTGTAACCACTGTTATAGCCTGTCTTCCCAGATAAGTGAGTATAATAAAAGTGTGTTTTTCATAATGAGTTTAGATTCCTGCTGGAAGCAGTAGCCAGATGCTAGAACTACCTAGGGTTATGGAAAGAGAAATATTCTCAGAGATCGTGGTGTTTAAATTGAAATTTGAAGCACTGACCTTTCTGTGTTTCCTAAATCACAGAAAGAGGAAGAACATTTGCAGTAGAAGGACTCTCATGCACAGAAACATGGAAGCATAAGAACATAAGGCAGGGATGACAAGGATCCTTGTTTTTCCTCCTTTCATGCAGCAAGCCAGGTTCTCAGCCATCACACTTCTTTCTTCAAATGGGGGGGGCTCTGTTTTCTTTGTCACCACTACTGTACCCTATCTTCCCACATAATTGAGTTCAATGTGTGTTTTTTATGATGAGTTTAGATTCCTGCTGGAAGCAATGGTAAGATTCTGAAATTACCTGGGGTTATGGAAAGAGAAATACTCTCAGCGATGTAACAAAGAATCCCACAGTCTGACTGACTGAAAGCATCACAAGTTTCTTTGTTGTTGATGCTGTATCTTGGATGTGGGCAAGCTGTAGGCTCTGCTCCCTACTATCCCCACTCCCATGACTTGGGTTGATGGTGTCAGTAATAGTAATAGTAGAGAGGAACAGAACATGGCAGATCTGACTTGGAAAGCTGCAGGCCAGAAAAGTGTATGCAGCCCTCCTGCTCAAGCAGGTCTCTTGTCTGCACCTAATTCAGAGAGAGAAGGATAGTATAGGATGAGCATGTGCCCAGGAGAACTGGAGATGCTTGGAGGGATACCATGTGTGTCTACCGAGGGATGTCTTTTCTGAGCCTTCTCCTGTGGGTTTTGAGAGAGCCTTTTGCTAAACATAGAAATTGCCAAGTGAAAATGGAAAAATCCGACTATCAAAAAACTTCAGTCCTCTGAGAGTGTCAGAGGAGGTCCTTGTGGGATAGGACCAGGCAGGTCATGGATGCAGGCTGGAGTTAGGACATTGTGGGTGGGAGGGGGAGCTCCAAAAGTAAGCACAGCCCAGATGTGGGGTACGGTTGTAATGGAGCAAGGGAGTTTAGGACACTGCAGTTAACCACGTACCCAGGATACGTTCTTTGGTTGCTAATGTGACAGAAAGGACAAATTTCAAGTTCAGCCAAGTGTCAAGCAGCAGAATAATGTCCTTTGTGAACTATAAATATATGGGACTGTGTCTTAGAGAGAAGATGTGCTGACAGAACATACTGGGGTGGTCGTAGCCTAAACAAATTCCCCCTGTACTGGGGTTTGCCTCACTAGACAATCCTTTGGGCCACAACTCTGTCCCAGACCCTGGTGTGAGGAGATAGAGAAGGGAGCCTGGCTGCAGTGGATCTAAAATGGGATGAGACCGGAAACCTGTGGGGAGGGCACAGTGCTTGTCACCCCTGACAGAGGGGACACTGAGAAAAACAGTGATAAAAATAGCAGTTGCCTGCCACTTCCCCTTCTACTGAAGCCATCCCGCCAAACCTAGTGTCCCTGCTGTTTCTGAACTGCTTTTCTCCATGATATGAGGTGGACATTACATTTAGGAATGGAATAGAGGGGACACTGGTATCCCCTCAAAGGGAGATATAAGTGGGCACTCTGAGAACTTTGGGGCTGGCCAATCAGAAAACAGCCTGAGAACTCCAGCTGGGGTGAGTCTCTCCTTACCTCAGGTCTTTTCAGAGCCTGTTGAATGTGGAAGTGTGTTCCATTTATATGTAAGGGTGAATACATAATGGAATGTGTGTGTGTGTGTGTGTGTGTGTGTGTGTGTGTGTGTGTGTTCATTCATGTGTGTGCCCAGGGAGGGGCTGCCATGGAAGCTGGGCACAGTGAGTGAAGTTACTGACTGTCGTGTGGTTTGCTCATAGCTGCCTTAACTTGGTTGCATGTTTCTACCCTGTTCTGGGGTACATGGTGATGCACCACAGCTCTGTGACACTGTTAACACCCCATGCCAGTGCTGCTCTCTTGTCATTCTCAGGGCAGCTAAGCAGACATTGCCCTCCTGGAGCATATGCCCAAGATCAGAGCACTGATTGTGGGTGGAGCCTGAGAGCTGGTCCCCAGAACCCACAGCGGGAGGTGGGCAGGCCCATGTACTGTCCCTTCAGCACATTTGCTGTCTCCCTGGGAAGTGAGCATGCTGCACATAGCTGAACAGGAAGTGGTGCAATTTGAGTCCAGGAGGCTCTAGGAATTTGAGTATAGGACACTTGCTCGGAGGGCCGGGTGCAGCCTGTACTTTCTTTACCTTCCTTCTCAGTTGCCTACCCAATGGGAGTAGCTGTGGACACTTGCTTACCTTACCCTTCACTAACTCCTGGATTAGGACTGTACCCACAATGCACCAGGAATGCTAAGGAACTAGAAGCTGGGACCTCTTGGAGGCTGCTGTTCTCAGGAGGAGGTTCTGGCTTCTGGGCCTAGAGTGGAGGCTTGGCTTCCAAGTGAGCTTTGCTGCAATGGGAAGGTGATTAAAACCCACTCTTACCCTGAGCTCTGAGGTCTCCGGAAGACACAGGTGCTAAATATAAAACCACAGTTATTATCTCACCCCTGCTAAGTTTCCACCCTTGTGGCTTACTGTACTCCACCACAGAGATTTCCTGAAGCCCCTCTCCAGGAGCTCTGGGCCAAATAGAAGGAGACACCACCCCCCTCCAGCTCTTATGTGAAGGAGGCTTGAGAAGAGGGAGCAGAAAAGAGGGGTCCAGGAGAATGTATGCCTCATCTCTCACTAGAGAGCTTCCCACTGACTGACCTGGGACCAGTATGGCTACAGCCTGCTGTGAAGCCCTCAAAGGAGAGGGTGGACAGTACCCCCCAGGGAATTCCACCCAGCATCTGTTGCCTCCGTGACAAGTGAGTGAAGTCTCATATGTAAGCTTCCAATTAAGTTCATTTGTTTGAAGGTATCCTGAGCACTTCTACCAACCTAGGCATAGCTAGTATTAGGTACGACAGATCTCACTGTGTGAGTATCTTTGCCTTGAGCAATCTCTGTTCCAACATCTATATTAGCACATATGCACAAACACCTTGGGGGCATGTCCTGTAATTAGCATCTACTGCAAATTGGTTACTATTGCAAAATTTCAAGATTTAGCAAACTGGAATCAAATGCTTTAGGAGAGGGGACAGAGGATAGTTCAGAAATGTCCCATAAGCTTGGACAGAGTATTGCCTTTTTTTTTTTTTTTTTTTTTTTGGTACTGGAATTGAACATAGGGCCTTCTCACTGACCTATGTCCTAGCTCTTTTGTTTGTTTGTTTGCTTGCTTGCTTGCTTGCTTGCTTGCTTCAGATAGGTTCATGCTAAGTCTCTGAATTGCACAAGGTGGGCTCAAACTTGTGATCCTCTTGCCTCAGGCTCCAGAGTATTGGGAATATGGGTCTGTGCAGTCATGCCCAGCTTGGCCTAAATGCACATTTGGGCTTGGAAACTCTGCTGTTTCTGTCTAAAAATCTTTAATAATTCTTTCTTATGAAGTGTATATAAAGTCCATAGGCATGATGAAACATGACCCCTGAGGCTTGGGGCTCACCTGCTTCCCTGACTCCACACTAGCAGCTGCTGACACCGCTGGCTCCATGAGGGGCCTGGGCAAAGGTTCAGGAGGGATAGAATCAATGTCACTGATTTCCAGAGTAAGGCATGTTGGTCATCCTTACCTAGGCTGGCAGAGCCACAGGGTGGGCAGATTGGTATGGGTCATAGACACCACAGTGCTGAGTCCCAAGGCTGCCTTGGCTTAGGGTACTCCCCATGCCCCAGTGGGTTAGTGCTAAAGCAGACTTCTGTTTCTGATGGGAAAGGAATCCACAGACCATCTGAATGGCCAGAGTGAAGGGACCAACCCCTGGGACCCATGAGATGTCTACATTCACCCAGAGACCTTCGTGGTGCCCCAAGATGCTTGAGATCAGATAGCAAAGGGGAAACAGTGAAAAAGAGACTGGGGGAGGAAGAAGCAATTTAAGATAGATTTCATGATACCTTTGCCTGCATATTTAGTAAGAGGTACTAAAAAGGTACTCTCGACGTTGCAAATTATACAGCCGGTCCTGCTTGCTTCTTTCTTGCCTGCAACTTTAGTATGGTTTTCCCATGTCATTTCTAGAAAGAAAGAAAGTACTATTATTAGAAGTGATTACTGGGAATATCAGTACCTCCATTTGTTTGCTCCTTGTTCTTCTGAAGGTCATGGGTACCTGCCATTCCTGTCTATACTTTTTCAGTGCTACCTGGTCATCTAGAAGTTAGTCCACCGCTTCTACAGGCAGGGAACTGGGGAGAAAGGAGACAGAGCTGGGAAGATGAATTCATCTGTTGCTGGGAAGTAGCTAGTTGTTGTCGATGTTTAGTAATGAATCTTCTTGCCCCCAGGAGCTTTGTGTTTCAGAGGCAATTACTGTGTCCCCAGATCTGGGCTAGTGCTGTGGCTCTGGGCGTGATATTGCAGGGACATGAGACAGGAACTGTATGCAGGCTTCCAGGAAATGAAGCACTACTCTCATCTGTGAGCTCTATTGAGGGATTGTTTGTGAGCTGGGAGACTGTACTACACCACACCAAACATTGTCCTGGCCCCAGAGGAATCATGCTGTCAGACAGGGCCTGATGGAAAATGGATGTGAGGACGACATGAGTCTACAGATGAGTCTACAGACGGTGGCTGGCAGGCATGAGGGTCCTATCCCTGCTGTATTTCACCTCAGTCTATAGCCACGGATGTTGCATGGACAGTTCAATCAGGGAATCATTATCTCTTCTGCTTCCTCTAAGAGGCACCTGCAGTAAGGAGGATGGATATCAGGAACCAGCTCACCCCTCCCCCAGCCTGCCACATACTTTCCAAAGCTCTTAGGATCACAGTGACACTTGCCCCACACTTACAATTTAAGAATTGACCACTTCTTGTCTGTTACTATAAAATTCACATCAGACATTCCTAGACTCATCGGAAACCTGCATTTACTCTCCTTGGTGCTAGTCTGCACACACCCAGGGGAGCCCAAGTGATGAGGAGCCAGGGGAAGGCTATCTCTGCTCCTGATGGGCTGCAGAGGTCTTTGTCCTTCACCTGGAGCCTGGCCAGACGTTACATGTGAAAACACCTGTGCCAGGAAGTTACTCATTTTCTTCTTGAAATCCAAGTGTGACCAGGCATCCTGTACTTTCTCTGTAAACCCTACCTTTTGACTCAGAAATAGGAGAGCTGGTGGCTGGGAGGTTTCTAAAGATCCTACAAGACTGCACACCTGGGGCTCTGATGCTCAGTGCCTGCCCAGTACACCATCTGGTATTCTCAGACCTGGGGTTAGTCCTTTGTAAGCTTTAGGTGGACCTGCCACCTCCCCTGGGCACTCTCCCAGGAAAGGAGACAAGGAGGGTCCTCGGCAAAATCCAAGCCCAGGCTTAGGTGGGCCCATTGGGCCTTCCTTAGATCTTCCTCAGGCCCGCTGGCTCATCAGGATACCTTCTGCTGTGAGGAATAGAAAAGTGGAACTCTACAGGCTCTAATGTTAAAGAAGATAGATTATTCCACCAGAATTAATGAGTCTCACCATGGACAGCATTAGCACTGGCCAGTTTCTTTTCTTTCTTTGAGGATAGGATTTTACTCGCTAATCCAAGCTGGCCCTTGGCTATAAACTCAGATTTTACTGCATCAGCTTCCCAAGTGTGGGAACTACAGGCAGCACCACAGCACCAAATTCTATTGGCCATGTCTTAGTGCAGAAAAGTTATTCAAGGATCCATTTCTTTGTATCTTTCTGCTCTGGCCCCATAGTATGTTGACTTACCTCCTCTCATAGCCACAGATGACTGCTGCAACTCCCTGTGTCCTTGGGGGACATGATGCCATCCATTGAAGAAAAGAGAAGGCTTTTCCTGGTGTCTCAGGCCAGGACAACTTTCTTTGAAGGTCCTCAGCAGACATCTCCTGTCTCACAGACCAGAGCATGTCTAGTGTCTAAATCAGCCTCAGTGGGCAAGTGGCTCCTGCTGGTCTGTGGTCGCTCCTATGATGCAGAGTCAGGGGGATTTACTCACTTTGTTAAGTTCCTTAGGGGAAAATCAGGCCCCTCTCACTGCTCATGACCTTGTCTTGCAAAAGCTTCCAAGTATTACCTTTCTTTTTTATGGTTTGTCATAGAAGCTCCACCATTGCAGGGGAAGAAGCTAATGAGAACCAGGACTGAAGGAATAACTTCATTTATTCTAAGTGCACTTTTACCTTTGATAAACTGCCTAATTTTATCTGTTTACCATTTCAATATATATAATAATAGTTGCAGCCAACTTTGGTCAAGTCTTTCTGTGCCAGGCTCTATCCTAAATATCTTTCATGGTTCCTCTCATTTAATCCTCACAGCAGCCATTTCAGAAGGACTGCACACTGGTGAAGAAGTGCCAGGAGTACTTGGTAGTGAGCTGGTCTACTTTACAGGTCAGACCTTGGCCTACCCAGATTGTGTACACTGTCCTTCTGTCACTTTGTTGGCAGCTTTTGGGTTGGGTGGTGGTTAATCCCCACGTGTAGCAATGAGCATATTCCTCAATGCAATCCTTTTTCCTGTCACCTTAGTATTTTACTTAAGAAAGGAGCAGGGGGCTAAAACTGAGAGAGAACGTAGGTTGAGATTTTGTCTTCCTATAGTGCTTTGTGGAAAGGCCCAACAAGTTGCAGGTCACTCACAAAGTAAGTACAACCCTTCCTCTCCTTCCACTGGTTTTTGTGTAGTTTGCAATTGTCTTTGTCTCTCTTTTTGTTTTGATTGTCTCTTAAGAAGGCTTTAATTTGTAATTCTGTTCAAGAGAGATTCTACATTAATTTCCTTGAGCTGATGGCCTCTAATTACTCACTGGTAAATGGCCTGTTGATCTTTGTGGGGCAACCACTGACCACATATTGATAGCATTTTTGTATAGTGCTTGTCAGTTATGTTATTTACAGCGCTTCCCATCCAAGAGTAATCTCTGAAAATTGTACATCATTTGCAAGAAAGTTCTCATTCTGAATTAGTCTATTAGATTCCTTTTCCCCTTTGAAATTAATCAGAATTGGTTTGGTCTGGTAATAGAAACCATATGATATTGGAGCCCAGTCGCTTTTGTTGAGTGTTTCTTATTTGTAGGCCAGCTTTGTGATTGGCACTTGGAGCACTAACCTTGTCCACACTGGGAAGACTGGGCATTTTGGAAACCCTTGTGACATCCCTGAGGAAACAGTTTGGTTGAGAGTTGGTGCCTGGGTGATCAGTGGCTGGCTGTTGGCTGTGTCCAGCCACCCGGGTGCCCTGGCCATCTACAGACTTCAGAAAAGGAGACATGATGGCACACCTAGCCCTACAAATCCAGACAGAATGGCGCCTGGAGGCTTCACGGAGTCCTTGTAATTAGAAATGGAAAAGGACTGTTGGCTCATGTGGTATCCTCCTCTTCTTCCTCCTCCTCCCCCTCCTCCCCTTCTTCCTTTCCCTTCCTTCTCCTCCCACAGGCTGCTACCAGCTTTAGAAGGTGACATACAGTTTAGTTTGTCACTTGGAGTATTTAGTTGAATATTCTGGGCCTTGTGTGCAAAAGCTAAGCATTGGTCAGTGGTTTTTAACCCATTTGTGTGTGGCACCATTTTAGAAAGTGATTGAAAGCTGGACCCTTCTTCCTGAAGAAAGGTGCTTCTCACAGGCCATTTTCAAGTAGAAGTCTGTCTTCCTCCCAGCCCACTGTCTTCAGGATTAGAGCTCAAAGACTTATTGACCTCTGACATCCCTCTCAGCTCAGAAAACCTACATTTTAGAAAGGTGCATGTCAATGAAGCTGTGGATGGGAGGGAATTAAAATGAGTGTCTTAAACTTTAATTGTAATAAACTTGAGTTAGAAGACGCCGTTATCTGACCCAAAAGGTTTCTTTATCAAGTATTTTATGTGTTATCTTTCACTTGATAATTTTTAGGATTGAATTGAACATTGTTACACTATGTTCTTCACCTTTAAAAATTAAAAAAAAATCTTTTATTTATTTATTTGGCACAGGGTTTCACTATGCATCTTGGACTCTTAGTGATCCTCCTGTCTCAGCCTCCCCAGCACTGGGATTACTGGCATGTGGGATTACTGCCACCACACCCAGTTTCAGTGGCCAGCATGGTACACCCAGAGTTCTGGGGCAAGCATGGCATGTGTAGACCACCAAGCTGTCTCCCCAGCTCCTCCCTTCAACGTTTTAAAATGAATCTTGTACTGTCTCTTAAATTACTGACATATTCCAATAGGAAGGGGGATCATTTGCCAAGGTGTTCCTGGCAACTTCAGCAGCTGTCTACGGACCCCTAGCCTGGTCTCAAAGCCCTTAAAGCAGCTTAGAACAAAAGAGGAAAAACTAATTGGGTTGATGTTTATATGATCAGAGAAGGGCTTGGGTATTGGAAGATGGGAGAAAATTTCCTTTCAGTTGCTCCACAACTGCTTTTTTAATGCTGTGGGCTTGCTTGTTTAAGAGACTTTGCTTCAGTTCCTAGGGATTTAATTCTTCAAATGATCTGATGGAATCCTAAGAAATGACTTGAGCTTCAAAGGTCAGGAGAAAATTCCAGGGTAAGTGGATATAGCTGGAGGAAGATGCCCATAGTCTCCAGCTGCGGAAGCCAGCCCAGCCTCCTGGAATGGGTGGGTGTAGTCACAGATGAGCCTGGTGGGATGTGAAAGGTCTGTGGACCTGGATGTGTGTGCACACGGGGGGGGGGGGGGGTTCATAGTTGGCTTTGGCCTGGGGAATTGACAGATATGTTGGGGGATCTTCAACTATAGTTTCATGTCTCTAGACTCACTTCTCTCCCTCTGGCCGCCATAATGTTCCTGGAAAATGTAAGGTCAGTGATGAAGGAGTTGACCCTTAATATTATGAAATTTTAGGATGATTTTGCTGTATGAGTGGCATGGAGAGTGGGAAGCCTTTGGGTTCCTGACTTGAACTTTCTGTAGCCCTTCTCATTCTACTGTAGTTATTAATGCTGTTGTTTGCTACCTATTCTGAAATTCATTTCTGAACATTTAGTAATTTTGGCCAAGCAAGAACAGCATACTAATTATTTTTTTAAAGCACATCCTATTGCCAGTACTTTTGTTTTCAAATTCTAAGTTTTATTAAGAGTTTATTCCATAATGCAGAAGAGCCCATGACTTGTGAGAAAGGTCATTCCAGCTCAAGGTTATAAACGCAGTGGGAGCCGGATGAAGTGGAAGGCTTTCCCTCTGCTGAACTCTTGCTTCTGGGCTCTGTGGGTGCTGAAGAGTTTCCCGTGGGTCAGTGGCTAGCACCTCCAAGCACAGTGCACTGTTAGCAGTCCCAGGGTGAGGATCCTGCTCTGTGTGAAGCCACTGTGAACACTCTTGCCCTTGTCATATTTATCACCGCTGCTTTTGTCACACCATTTTGTTCATCTCCCTCGTGAGAAAATACTGCTTTCCAGAAAGATTTTTTATTGTTCCCTGCTGAGTTCAATTTTTCGTAGTGACCCGGGAAAAAGGTCAGTGGGTTTCTTTTTCTGCTTTGTAGATAGATCTTCATCAGCTCAAATCTTACACAAGAAATTCTCCCAACACTGACCAGTTATGACTAAGCTATGACTAGCCTGGATTATATAATGTTTTTAGAAGATAAATTGTGTTATTATTTTCCTGGTAATGCATAATTACATTGGGACCTAATGTAATAAGAGTTAATAACTTCTAATTGGTGTTTTATGACATGTTAAACATGATTCTGAAATACTATTAAGGTTTATCTTCATTTCTTGGTCCCTTGCTTTCATAATGCAAATGTAAACAGAATTTAGTTTAAGACTGAATTTTTGTGAAAAGTTCTTAGAATCTAAACGGTTTTAGAGCTGGACCCTTTGAAACTGTGGAAATAACAATATTCCGGCAAACAATAGGGAATAGAGATCCCAGCCCCCTTTGCAAGCTCTCGGTGGGGTTGGACACTGTGACATCCCAAAAAATGAAGAAAAATTAAAAAAAAAAAATTAATAGTGGTAGCAAAATCTTTTTCTGGAGCCGGGGTGGTGGCTAGAAAAGATGTAAGATTTGAGCGCCGGAAGACCTACAGTGCCCTTTCAGTTCTGACAAAGCCTCGGAGTACTCAGTTTACAAACCGGGAGTTCACTGAGCATGGGCAGTGCTCTAGGGCACAGCCGCAGCGAGGAGGGAGGGATTCCGAAGCTGGAGACCAGGGATCTTATTGAGGGCGCCACAGGACCGCACCTGCCCCGTTGCCGGGGTTACCGGGCGCTCCTCACGTGACGGGCACCCCAGAGCACGCTGGGAGGTGGCGCCCCCTCCTAGTCTGCGGACGGCGCAGCCGGAAACGCGGGAGTGGAGGCCGAGTGCGCCGCGGCCCCTTAGCGAGCGCTGGTCGGCCGTCTGAATGTCGGCAGGGGGCCGTGAATGGCTGGAGTGACAATGCTGCCAGGCCTCCGCGGGCCCCGGAGTCCAGCGCCTCGTAAGTGCGGCCCAGCTGCTCGGCCCAGGCGGCGGGCGCCCTCGCTGCTGCTGTAGCCGTCAGTCACCCACGCGGACACGCCCGTCTCCTCGCAGTCGCAGTCTCACTCAGACACACACTTAGCGCTTGGCAGGCGAAGCGGAATCCTCCTTAGACCTCACTGTTTAAGCTGCTGAAACCCAGGGCATATTTGGTTTAGATATTTTACTGTTAGGAAAATAAACCACCCCCTGCAGTTACATAGCTCAGGTTTTTCCTTGATAGGGTCAGGATGGATTATCTCTTGGAGGAAGAAAGTTAATTAGAAAGAAATACAAAATTTAATTCCTGCTTCTCGGGGTTGGGGTTGGGGAGCGCTGGGGGCAAGAAGAGAAAAAAGTATAGCGGAACCAGAGAAACAGCTGTCAGGATGCCAGGTCTGTTGGGGACGTTGCTGGGCTTGGCTTAAACCTGTTTCCCAGTTCTCGTGCCTCCTTCAGCTTCCCCAGAGCCACTAGGCTGGCCTTAGTGGGGAGGCCACTGAAGAGAGGGTCCACCTTACCACCTGCCCAGTAAACAGCTTGCAGGAGATATGAGCACACAGAGCTGGATCATTCGATTGGGAGCACGTGATTAAATGTAAACTAGATCCTCACCACCCCAAGATTAGCCACCTCCACCATCACTTTGTAGGTACAGTTCAGTTGCTCCATGGTAGCCCTAAGAAGAGTTTAGGCAGCAAAGGGAGGGAACACTTTCTGTACCTTTTTGATGAAATGAGGACCCATCAAATTGATCTGTCTCTTGGGAGAACTGGCCCTGCTTGACACAGTTCTGCATTTTCTCTGCCTTTTTGGGATCTGTCTGTGGATGTTCCTTGGGTGTTAGGAGGAACCGTCCTGATTGGGGAACAGGGGTGGCTAGGCAAGTTGACTTAGAATGATTCAGTGATACAGCAATCTCCAAGTAGAGCCCTCTCATCAGGAACAGGAAGGTTAATGAGTGCCCCTGACGTCAGTTCTCTTCAGGCCCTGCTAAAAGCAACCCTGAGGACCTGTTCCCTCCCCTCTGCTATACTGACAGTTTGAACCCCCATCTCTGAATATTTGAGGTGCAGGAGTTGAAATTCTTGGAGAAAATTAGGAAAGTCAGGTTTTTGAAGTAGGGCTCTTAGCAAGAAGTTAGAACACACAGAGGCTTACACAACACTTCTTCCAGAAATGGAGAGAGTTCTGGGCTGGATAATAGTTTGACCTATACTTAGGGAGATGCTGTGTGGTAGCCTCTGATAAGAGTGCAACGCATCTGAAGGTCTTGGAGGTGTGTTAAGGTGAACCAGAAGTGTCAGTGGGCTGCTGGGACAGGGGCAAAGGTTTATCTATGCCAGAGTTCACAAAACAGTTTTGACTGCCTGCTTGCTGGTTTCTCATTTCAGGGCTCCTGTGGAATCAGAAATCAGAGTTGAAAGGGAAAACTGCAAGTGCTGGCTAACCCATAGGCCTTAACAAGGCAGTGAATTTTTTCAGAGATGACCAGCATTTATTTTGCATCCTCTTCGTCTCTTGTTTGAGTTTTATAAGCCATTAATGGTGAACTTACAGCATGCATGCCACAGCCAGCCGTTACTGGTGAAAGCTCTGAAAGGTTCATCATCACTGGTCTAGGCTCAGGCCCCTGTCTTGCTCTGTTCTGGGTAACTGGCCTCAGAAGGTGGTGTTCAGGTAGTGTAGCCCAGAGGAAGAAGCAGGCTCAGTATTCAAGGCTAAGTTCCAATCCCAACCTGGCTATGACTAACATTCTATGAAAGTGCTTTGTGCATTGGGTTCATCTGAGGACTGAGTAATGTAAGTAAAGTGACTTGCATTCCTGATACATAGTTCTTATTTGTTTATTGTTGTTACTTTCACTGAGGAGGCTGTGCCACATGAGATGCTGTGGGGAACAGCTCAGTAAGGACTATTATGGCTAACATTGATTGAATGTGTAATACATGTCAGGCATTGTTCTGAATGCTTTAAATATTTTACCTTACTTAATCCTCAGGGTGGCCTGGGAGGTTTGTGCTATTAGTATGTCTATTTTTCAGATGAGGAAACAGACACAGAGAGGTTGAGTAAGTGCTGAAGTGCCAGGGAAGCTTCCTTTGTGAACACAGATCATAAAGCTATGCTCTCTAGGATAGGAGACTGAGTTGGGACATCATATCGCCATGGCAGCAGGCAGCAGTGAGGCTAAAGTGTGAGAACTTCGGTGATCACCTTCCATCTGCAGCCTGAGCCATCTCTGTGTGGCCTTGCCTCTTTCCTTCCTCTGTCACAGTGCTGCTAGGACCAGGAGGCCACTGCCTTTGGTCTTCCTACAGACTGAACGAATGGCCTACTAAAGATTTCCTTATCTGAGGTCTTTCCCTCCCCCTTGGCCCACTAGGCCCTTATTATCAGCATGTTAGAAAGCCAGGGCTGTTTCCTCATGGGAAGTGATGGGATGAGCAGAGGCCAGAGGGCCATGTGGAGTTCAAGGAACCCAAGAAAACTTAAAGCATTGTGCCTTCCCTGGTTTGTTCCCAGCAAATGAGATTGGTGTGACTCTGGTTTTCTAGCTCACTCTTGAGCCACTAAGCTCAGTCTTCTTGACTATATGTAGTTGGCCCAAGAAACTGGGAAGAGCACCAGTTTGAGACATGAGCAGTATAATGGTGCTGGGCCTGCTCGGGGTGTGTCCAGGAGATCCAGAACTTTTGTGACTGTACAGCCACGTGGGTGAGTGCTCATCTGAGATGCCCCTTCTGGGATGCCACTCACCACGGTCCTCTACAGTACATGCCAGTGTTCTTCCTGCTGTGACCTTCATCAGCTGCCTGGTCTGAGGTTTCGCCTTCCACTCCTTGAGTCTCTTATTCTTTTCCAGCCACAACTTAGTAGTGTAGTGATCCTTCCTTTGTAGGTGAACAATATTTGTCTCTCTTTTTTCCAGAAGTGTTTAGTTGGGCCCTGCTCTGAATCTGAGGGGAGGCAGAAGAAAATGTGGAGGTACACAGCTCTCAGCCCTGGGGTTCCGAGAGGCTGGTCCACCAATAGCCCTAGCTCTGAGAGGTTTTACTTCACCTCTGGTCAGCTCCCTGTCCCTGTCCCTGTCCTCTAGCAGCCCAGGTCAGCCTTGTCCATTCCAGAAATGAGCTGCTGCTTCAAGAATCTTAAGAAGGCAGTGGCCTTTCTCATCTTTCACATCTACAGGAATTTCCTGAACAGCACTCTGTGACAGGCATGGTGCTAGGTGCTGTGGAAACAAAGGTAAATCAAATGGAACTTCTGCCCTTAAGGAACTGTCCAATTTGGGTGATCTCCGTGGGCCCCTTGACAGATATACCCATGACATTTAAGGGACAGAAAACAAGATTCAAACCGGTTGGGCAGACACACCAGAACTGCCTTTCATCCCTCAGTGCTGTCTGCCCCTGGAGCTGTGCCAGTCTGTCTCGATAGCACAGTGCAAGAGGCCCTGTCTTTGGGTCTGGTGGCTCTGGTCTATTATTAACTCTTGGCAGCCCTTTAACTCCTGCATATGAAATCGCATGTGCTAGGCAGGGTCAGAAAACGGTGGCATTTCTGGGACAGCTCTTACGCGAACACATCTATGTTCTGTGCTGAAAACTAGAAAATTCTTTCTTGCCCCAGTGCCCTCTGAGACATGTTACCAGTATCTTCACCTGGGATCATCGCCCTTCCCTCATTCCCTAGTCATGGTAAGAGAATGAGACTTATGTTCTCAACCAGGAGTTTGGTACATGCAGTCCAGCAGACGTGAAGTATGTTCACGTTCTGCTCATCCCTCGGTAGAGCTGGCTGACCATTGTCAGAAGAGTTGGGAGATCAGTCACTTGGTTCCTGCATTGGCTTCCAGCCACCTGTCCCACCCAGGGACGAGGAGAAGAGACTGGCCCCTTCGCTGTTGATGTGGAGCTGTCTGACCTGAAGTGCTCACTCATCCAAAAGGAAGAAAGTGTTTCCCATACTTTCCATGGTATGTTTTTATGGTCCTTTTGGATTTTCTTATTGGTAAAGAAAGGAGGAGAATGCTTCTGGAATATTTTCCAATACTATACCAGGCCCTTAAATTAAGCTCTAGTTATTCCACATAAAAGCTGTTTCTACTTTCATCTTCTGGATAAAGAAACAGTGCAGAAAGGCTAAGAGGCATCAGACGTGTAACCTGAATCAAAGGTTATCTTTTTGGGGTTCCTGCCTTATAGTTGATGCTTGCATAAAATGAGTGGTTTTGTGAGCTGTACTGTACTGTACTTAGAGCCGAACATCTCTGGATTAAAGTGACTCCGTTGGGGAATGGTGGGTAGTTGTGGTTTGATACGTTCCCAACAGGCCTGAATTACTGAGCTTTGTTGTTGTGCCCTCTTTCTAGTTAGGGACTCTGTACCTGGCCCTCCTGTATGGATGTGATCCGTGCCTCTGTGGTTTTCCTGGCAGTGGGAACAGGTTGTGCCAAGCACGCCTTTTCCCAGGAGGGTTCTACAGGGGAAACTCAGGCTTCAGAGGGAGGCTTGGGCATGTCAGCTCTGGAGTGGAGTGTTTTGACTATGGTGCTGGGACTTTTAAGTGTGATAGAGCCCTAGCCAGATGTGAAAGTATTATATGGCTTGTTTTTTCATTGCTGGGGCCAGCTATAAATTCCCCAGAGAAAGTCAGCTGTCTTCAAAAGGACGCAAAGAAAAGATAGCAACATCTGATACTGTTCCTGGCTAGTAATACTCCAAAAGGTACCACAGGAAAACCTTGTCCCCAGGGACCAGTTCTGTGCCCCTTTCACTTTAAGAGTGGCTTTATCAAAGGTAGAAGTTCATGTTCTAGATCGTAAAATATAGTTCCTGTCTACCTGCTGGGTTGTGTGCTATAACTAATATTAGCTACTAGTGAGTATTTCTTGTATGCCAAACACTGTGTGTGTGTGTGTGTGTGTGTGTGTGTGTGTGTGTGTGTGTACACACGAGCATTCGGCTTAATAATTGCATGTGTACATGCGATTTTACTTTCATTTAATCTCATTCCCCAAACCACAAAGTAGATATCATTAATGCAGTCCGACAGATATGGTAAGTAAGGCTTAGAGAAATTGACCCAAATCACACAGCTAGTAATTGTCAGAGCCAGGATTTTTAATGCAGTGTATGAGATTCCCAGAATTTTCAGTTGGGGACACTAGTGGGTGGACAGAGGCTAAGCTGGTGTCCTGGTAATGAGCTTGAAGGAGCTAGAAGAAGATGGGAATGAATTCTGGATGCTGAGTGTTCTGCCTTTGCTTCTGCCCTTCACCTCCACTTCCTCCATGTCCTGTGTCCCTTTCCTCTCCCCTGCCTTCTTCCTCTTTCCATGGGGATTCCCAGTAGTGCTGTGACTTCTGCCTAGGTCCTCTGATTTTCCCCTTTGCTTCTCCCTGATCCCTCTTACCTCCTTTCCTTTCCCTTTCTCTCTTGCTGTCTGCCTTCTCACTCAGGCATTCGCCTGACTCCTCTTGCTGCCACCACCCCCAGAGGATTGTGGGGCGGAGCCTGTTCAGTTGGGGGTGAGAGGCAGCCCTGGCTCAGCGTCTGCTGCAGAGGCTGACATGAGAGAATGATGAGCACAGCCAGGTGGCCAGCCTGAGCTGGAGGTGGAAGCTGCAGGTCGGCTTCCTCCTCAGAGCCGCCAAGATCAGCTGTGTCTGCAGTCTGACGGAACTGCTGCTCCTACGGCTGCGATTCCCTGCTCCTCCCCACCACTTTTCCTTATGCCAACTGCTGTGAGACCAGTGCCAGCTTCACTTTGCACAGTTGATTTTGTTAAAATAAAAGTAGGGACCTTCACACTTTTCTAGTTCAGATTGTGGCCCAACATTTCATCCAGATCTTTTTGATTTCTGTAATTTATCATATATTCACTGTCTCTTTTAGCTTCCTGAAAGTGTAGGAGACATGGGGAGGTCAGACACTGCCCTGGTGACTTTTAACTCTGGACCCTGATGAAACCACATCAAGTCTTGATTAATCCAGTGGTTTTCAACCGGAGCTGACCTTGGGCCCAGGGAATATTTGGCAACACCTGGAGATGAGGCATTTCTGGTTGTCACACTCACCCTAAAGGTGGTACTTCGGGCCTTTCTATCAGAGACCAAAGATGCTGCATAACTGCAGCGTACAGGAAAGCAAAGGATCACCTGGTCAAGGTGCCACTGTGCTGAGGTTGAGAAATGGCGATGGCTGAGCATGTACCGTGAGTGTGGTGATTGATACCTGGCTCTGTGACACAGGAAGCTCGGTTGGGATAAGATTTTAAAAGTACTTGATAAAACTGTGAAATGTTCAGTGTATGACTGGGGATCTTCCCTTGCTCTTTTATTGAAAACCCAAGGGAGAGTTACACCATGCTGTAACAAGAACTATACCAGCTATTCACAAATTAAAGAGGCTGTTAATAAAAAAGGGTTGACTAGGTTTAGAGGCAGGAAAATTTTTCTAGGGCAGTGGTGGTGAACCTTTTAGAGACTGAGAGCTCAAACTGCAACCCAAAACCTACTTATTTATTGCAAAGTGTCCACACTGTCCAAATGTTCGCCATCATCCAGTGGCTGCTAGGGAGACTGTTGACAGAGAGGGCCCTGTGCACCCACTGCAGCATTGTGTGTCATAGATTTGGCACCACTGTTCTAGGGGGAGTCAATGGGAGAAGTCTTTAAGGTCCTAAACGGTGGTCCTTTGTCAGTGGCCTCCAGGGATACTATTTTTCTAATAGTCTCAAAACTATTCAACCACAGTTGGATGAACATCAGACTTTTCTATTTTTCATGTTACTTAAAATCTAAACACATTTTCTCCAGTGCTCTTCTAGGTTTTGTGGCTTTCATCAAAAGAATCTATATCATTAGTCTCTTGAGGCTTTTTACCAGTGAAACATAGACTTCTAGTAACTTCTACCATTCCCTGTAACTATTCATAAATCACTTTTTAAATATAATCTGCCTTATGTTTGCCAGAATCCAGATTTATCTATCTTCCATCTTCTGGCCCATCCCATGTGCTGCATGGTATCCCAGTAGTGCTGTGACCTCATCACGGGATTATTTTAGTGCTGTTATTGGTGGGACCTGATTGTGCTTGGGATGGTAGTCATTTCCATTCTCTTGCAAGCGTTAGTGCCAGGCTTTTAAGGTAGACTTGAGTTATCCCACACAGGAGAGGAAGGTACAATTCAGTCTTGTCTAACCACAGACCTATAACTCCAAAAGATAGGACTGGCTCCTGTGAACATGGTGCTTTCTTAAAAATCATGACATTCACAGGGATGGTGGCCAATTCAGATGTCCCCAACCTGCTTGAGCCCATTTTTAGTCACCGTAACAAAATACTCACAATCTGGTGACTAACAAAATAAAGGCTTTATTTGGCTTATCCTTGTGTAGGTTGATGGTACAGGCACTGGGAAGGGCTCACCACAAAGTTGGAGGGGAAACAAGAGTAAGGGTTGTATCTTCTAAGGCTGCTAGCGCCTTCACAGGCATCCCCTTCTGCTGACCTCATCCAGACCCTAAGTAACTAAGGCCCCATCCAAAGGCCCCACCTCCAGATGCCACGAGCATGTTGCTGATATGAACTTGTTGAGAACTCAGCAAACGTGTGCGTGAAACAGAACAGAAGATATTGGAATGCGTTGCACAAAGCGGTGCTAAGTACTATTTTGTGAAACTTTAATTTTGTGCTCTGTATGTATGA
Organism: Ctenomys sociabilis; assembly: GCA_004027165.1. Lineage (NCBI taxonomy): Eukaryota > Metazoa > Chordata > Mammalia > Rodentia > Ctenomyidae > Ctenomys > Ctenomys sociabilis. The sequence continues at coordinate 7,082 of PVKA01004987.1, read as the reverse complement.
GAAACATACAGGACATGCTGTAAATCAAATTGTTTACAATGGATTTTAGTAAAAAAATATATATGTATCAGGGGAGGTCAAGTACTGATCTGCACAGACCCACTAATAAGAAGTGCTTCTAAAGTCCTAATGATTATTTCTAGAAGAATGACTCAGTTTTCACCAATCTTATGCTTACTATTCTTGACAGTGTCCAGTGCAGACCACCAGGAAAAGGCAGGACATGGTGGGAAGTCTAATTCTGGAGTCCAGGATGATCTTTGCTCAGTGTCTGAGGTGCTTTGTTCCTGGACTCCTGCTGTGCCATTTGAGAGACAACTGCATTCTGAACCCTCCGTTCAGAGGTTGGCCAGATGTGGCTCTTGTGAGGATGCTGCCTCTGGGGTGTCTCAGTCCCTGGAGGAGAGTGCCACCGAAGCCAGAGCTCACATGCATGCCTTCTCCCTGACCAGCTCAACTGCATTGTCCTCAAGCTCTAGGAAATTCATCAGGGGTAACTGAGAGGCAGGAATCCCCAGACCCAAGGGGCAGAAAGACTTAGGGCTGACATTTTTGTTGTCTGCTGATGGTTACTGTTGTTAGGAAAGGAGGAAATGGAGAAATAGGAGGCTATATTCATATGTGCAAAAATACTTGCATAAAGCAGTGCTATTGTATGGGGAACTTTTCCTACTCACCTCTCCATCTTCTCCCCTCCCCTCCCCTCCCCTTCCCATCCCCTCCCATTCCCTGCCTTCCCACTTCCCTCTGGCATGTTTCTTGAACTAAATACATTTTAGGCATTAATGATTCACTTTTACAGACATGGCCCCTGGAATGACCTGTTGCCTCTAGCTCTCACCCTTGAGAGTAAGCTGTGTGGTACTTTGGTGTGACTGTGCCATGTGGAAATAGCCCACTGTTGCCCAGACCACAGGGCCGATGGAGCAGGACATGGGCACTAGGGCCCAAGTTCACCCTTAGCTGCTCTGTAGGACTATAGAGTGAGAACTGGAAATTTGTTTGTTTGTTTGTTTGTTTTTTTCCGGAACTGGGAATTGAACTCAGGCCCTTGTGCTTGCCAAGGAAGCACTTATTCCACTGAGCCATCTCCCCAGCCCCTTGGAAATGGTTTGTGGTAATGTGCCCAGCACATCAGATTAGGAAGGCTTTCTTTAGCAGCTTGTCCCCTACAGACGATTTCCACTTTATTATCTATTTAAGGAGGTTTTGGAACTTATGTTTATGGAATCTCTTCCTGCTATTTCATGTGACTTGGATCAGAGCAGTTAGGATGTTGCTCTTTTTACCCAGATGGAAAATTAGCCTGGGCTGAGCTGGGGCCTATGGAAAACTTAGACAAGTGGAGAAGCAAGGAAAGGAGGATTAAACAACAACATCAAGAACTCATTCTGGGAGACAGCTTAGTGTAATGGAAAGAGTGAACTTCGAGTCAGATGACTTAGGGTTGAATCTTAGTTCTGTTCCTCGAGCATGTTGCTGAATTCTTCCATTTTCTCATAACGCTTGGACCCTGGCGGGCTCAACAAAAAGATATAGCATGGTGCACATGTGAGGCCTCAGCAAGCTGATTTCCTCCCAGGAGTCTTAACTGCCTTTCTTCACTGCTTTTGTTTTTTATCAGTGGCCTTTAAAATCCTCCCCGACCCCTCCCAGCTGCTTGGCAGCTTCCTGCGAGTCCAGAGCCAAGAGTGCTGCATGCAGATGCCTGTGGCCTTGGAGTGGCCCTGGTAACCCCTGCACGATGCCGGTCGGAGCTGCATGGCACTGCTCACTGGGCCCCTGCAGGTTGGTTTTTGGTTTGGGGTAGTTTAAGATGGGAACCCATCAAGCACACTGTGTGACAGGTGACAGCAGCCACAACTGGAATCCATGCCTGGCCATCAGGTTGGCATGGCAGATACTTGTGGCATGGCATGATTTTTTTAGTAGGGTAAGTTGAGATTGGTCAGAGAATAAACTTTTCCTGAAATTTTCAGCTTAGGACAAAGAGTCTGTTCATTGTTCCTCCATAAAGACGTTCCACTCTGCTCTATGTTGGGTCAGCGTGTACTGGCCAAACACTGTGTTGCAGATTTGGGGGTGGAGAGGGTGTCTGTGAATTCCAGATCCTCGCCTTTCTGCTACTGACTCAGGCTAAGGTGCTGCTATGTTATTGGGAATTCTCTGGCTGATTTTAGAAAACTTACTGCACATGCAGACCCTGGCCTGGCCCTTTCCTCTCCCGTCAAAAGCCTTGTAACTTGGCTTTGGGAAAAAAAGTAAAGAAATCGATCTTATGAACATGATCAAAGTTCATTTGAGGAAAAGACTATGCCTCTTTACCCCTAGAGAGACGGATAAAGTGTGTAGTTATGGCAAAATACACACAAACTACATTTTATATATAAACTACTAATTATTTTATAAACTGCTAATCATTTTAAGTGTGTAGTTCAGTAGCATTAAATTCTTTTTGAGCAACTATCAATACTGTGGTCTCTAGAAGTTGCAGTCTTACAAAACTAGATCTCTGGTGGTGGGGGAAGGGTAGCTCAGTGGCAGAGCACAGGACTAATAAGTGCAGGGACCTGGGTTCCATCCCCAGATATGAAAAGCAAAACTGTACCTTTTAGGTAACAACTCCCCAGATCCACACAGCCAACATTCTGCTTTCTATCTCCATGAATTTGACTGCTCCAGGCACTTTCCACAAATGGAATCACCATCGATGTCCTTTGGTACTGGCTTACTCCACCTAGCATAAGATCCTCAACATTCACCCATGCAGTAGCATGGCTCAGAATGCCCTTCCTTTTTATGAAAGTTGAGTCACACACTCCCCAGTGTGTGTACATTTTGTTCATCTGTTCATCTGTCAATGGATGTGGGTTGGTTCTACCTTTGGACTGTTGAAGGAGCTAGTCTTGACATGTTGATGAAGGCCCTAGAGCTCTGCCTTCCCAGGTGGACAGGTTGAATAGATGTACTGTCTTCTGTGTGAGTAAGGGAGCGAGGTGTGTGCGAGTGTATCCAAGTGTCTGCCGTTCTCTCTCAGCTGACGTAAATAGTAAGAGTATAAAAAGCCCTGCTTTATGTCTGAGGAAATGCTCCCTGCCCACCAGCCCTGTCAGAGACTCTTGATGAAAGGTAAACAGGAGGCAAGAGCCTGACGCAGGGCAGGACACGTGGCCTCTCCTCACTCAGCCTCCTGCCTGGAGGACCTGTTCACTGACTGCAGGGAGCTGCCCGCCTATGGCAGTGCGGGGACTGGCATGGGGCCCAGTAGCCCTGGGCCAGGACCATCCCAAAACCTCCTGGTTGCGTGACTTTGGCCAAGTTGCTCTCACGTCTGTCAGTCTCAGGCATTGCAGTTAAGAGGACTTGGGATGCGTATTAAATGTAGCATATCAAAATGCCCCATACAGTTTAGAGTCTGTGTTCAAAAATGTTTTTTCTCCCTCTTCCCTTCATACCCAGATAGTGAGCACCCTGCCAGGACAGACCTTGTTCCACTCCCCTACAAAGCCCCCCAACCTGGGCCTGCCACAGTGCTTGAGTTCATCGTGCATAGCACTAGGGGAAGCAAGGACTGCTATGTACAGGGATTTTGCAGAGCCCACACAGCCCTAGCGCAGTAAACTGGCTGCTATCTCAGGGTGGAGGTGGGAACATTTTAAGAGAATCTTGTTTGGATGGATACATTCTGACTTGTTTGAAAAACAAAAACCTCACTGGCCTCATTACTTTTTTGGTCATTCATTGCCTCTTTGTGTGTGGGTAAAGTGCTTTTAAGAGATTATTGGTTGGGACTTTAAAAATAGGCCAGTTGTCAGATGTCTTGGCAAGAGAACACATCCCAGTGGCTTTAGGAATTTTTGTAAAGCTAAACATCTCTCCTTGGAGAGCACTGTTTTGATCACTAGTTGCTGAATAGTCTGGGGAGGTCACAGAACAAACTCAGTCCCAAATGAGGGATGTGGGATGGCGCTGTCAGTAAAATGGGAAAACTGGTACGCTGGGAGGAGAATTAGATGGTTGTGGAGCAGAACAAAAAGATACTTAAATCATTCTCCTCCCCCACCCCATCTGTCTTTGATTTGACAGATGAGAGTTACACCAGCTTCTATTGGTAGTTCATGGCTCTGGCAGAGAGAGAAGAACAAGGATGGTTGGTGGAGCACCAAAGGGCAGGTGAAAGGTGACAGAGAAGGTTCCAGCCAGCGTCAGAGCTCTGCCTCAGCCTCAGCCCTCTGCTGCAGCACATCTGACATTGCAGTGGCCTGAGCACTGGGCTGCCCCGGGGTAACCTGCTAATGGTGATGGGCCTGATTGCTGATGGTCATTGTCTGTCTGTCCAGAGTTGCTGTGGTGCTGGGCACCTCCTCTCTCCTCTCCTCCCTTTTCTTCCCCTCCCTTCCCTTCTCCCCCTCTTTCCTGACACATTATCCTCCAGTGTCAGGAGCACCAGAGTGGGGCTTGTGTGGCTTCACACAGGGAAGACAAATGGACAGTTCTGGAGAGCCAGTCCTGGGCACTAGGCACAGCTCTGTAGGGCAGCTGCCCAAGGGCTGTGGTCCAGTCACCTTCATATTTATAGCGCTGGTACAATCTGCCACCTCTGGAGCCTAAAACTAAAGTGGGCTGTGTCTTCCTGCAACTCTTAAGAGCTGTAGTGATAAACAAGAGGTCACAGTAATGTCATCAGCCTGCTTGTCATTTCAGAGGGACTTGGAACTCTCACAGAGCATTAACCTTGTCAGAAACTTAAAGCATATTTTAGTTTTGGTTTGGCAAGGCCTGAGAGGTGGTGTTGGCTTCTGCTATCCTTTCTATGGAAAGTTTAGATTTACTCGGGGCTTTTTGCAGTTTCTTGTTAAAAGTAGGGGAAATGAAAAACTGGGCATAGAAGCACAGGATTATAATCCCAGCACTGCAGAGGCTGAGGCAAGAGAATTGCCAAAAGTTGGAGACCATCCTGGGCCATATAGCAAGACTTAAGCGTCAAGGGGTGGGGAACTTATAGATAACAATCACGTGCTATACATTTCAAACACTAGAAAAAATGGTTGTAAAATTTCTTACCATGTAGAAATGATACCTGCAAGCGCAGGGACCAGGGTTTAATCCCCAGTCCCATAGGCCATGCTGGCCCCACTCCTGGAGCACCCTGAGCCCACAACAGAGTCCGGACATGGTGATGCAGGCCTGTAATCCCAGCATGGGGAGGCTGAAAACAGTAGGATCATTCTGAGTCTGAGTTGTGTAGTGAGACCCTATATCAAATACACAAATGAAAAAAAAAAAAAAAGAAAGAAAGAAAGAAAGAAAGAAAGAAAGAAAGAAAGAAAGAAAGAAAGAAAATGATACATGTTTGAAGGAATAGATGTTTAGTCTGAATGAAACATTACATGATGCATAAGGTATCAAAGCATCGCTTGGTACATATTAATGTTGTGCCAGTTAAACTTTATTTTTAAAAAATCAGATACCCTTTCTGTGAATGCCATTTGTGTGTACCATAAAGCAGACAGTCAGTGCATATATGCAAAAAACACTAAAATAAGGGGAGAAGTTGTTGCAGAGAAGAACAGGCCTTTGCTGGCTCCTCCCCCAAATGCCTGAGGGTGCAGAAGGTAGCTGAGCTTCCCAGGAGTCTGGCATTATCTTTCATCTCTGGCCTTCTAGGCTGGAGCAGAGGGCCACACCTAGGGGCTTGTGGGAATGTGTGATTATAGAGCTGCTCCTGTTTGAAAGCCTGCCCCCGCTGGCATCTGTGTGGTCCTACCTGTCCAGCCAAGTGGCTGGGGAGAGGGTGCTGTGTCGTCAGGTAAGTACCCACACTGGGGCTGCTGGGCTAGGATTTCAAGGGACTCCTTGGTGTTCTGGATATGGTCTTAACGCTAGAGGTTCTCTCAGTTCCTTTCCAGAGGTGGCAGCTATGGTCTCTGAGGACATCTTGGAAGACAGAGCTGGTGCCCAGGCTGGTACCTGAGCTAGGGGCCAGAAACAAGGGATCTGAGTGTGACAGGGGAGCCTAGCAGATGGCAGATAAGGCCCCAGCGTCTTGTGCCTGCTTCTTCTGGCCCATTTTGGTAGTTTAGTGTGGACAGTTGGTAAGTTTTGTTTTCACCTGAGGTCAGAGCTGTAGATCCTGATGCTGAAAACACTCCTCGTTATTGTGGCTCTGTTCCCAAGGGGTGAGCCCCTGGCAATGTTCTTCACTTGCTAATTCAGCTTTCTCTTCTTGACCAGTTTGTTTTGCTCCATGCTGAGCGTATTTTAGCTTAAGTGAAAGTAGCATTATAGGAAGATGTCTTTTTAGGTGCCCCTTTTTGTTCCCTGTTTACACATGCACTACAACCCCAGGAAACTGATGACTTGCACCACACTGGTGAGCTAGAGGGTCAGCTCAAGATCTGGTCCCTTCCTAGAGGGTTCACACTGTGGCGCCCTTGCCTGAGGCCAGCTGCTCCAGGGCTTTTGGCCTTTGAGCTTGCTCTGTTGCTTCCCATCCCCAGGTGCAGACCCACCCTCCCAGAACAGCCTACTGGAAGGGTGCATATAAACCCAAACTATACTGGGTGGCCTTTCTTGATGTTGTGCATAACTACACAAGGTATTTCACAAAAGAATCCTAGGTGTGCAGGAAATGCAACAGAAGGTACCCTTCTTGCTCTAAGGTGAGAAACAGAGGCTTTGGTTGCCCTGGCTGTGTAAGGGCTGGGGATGTGTTGCATTCTGGCTGGGAAGGATCAGGCCCTGATGGCTGGGGAGAGGCAGCAAAAGACTTTGGGTTATTTCCACTGCACTTGAGGCAGTTTGAGTGGTCTGATCCTTTTGAATTTCCTATGTTTGCCTAAAGGCCAACATGAGTGCCTAGCTCTGAACTTATCAGTTGCCACTATAAAATGCGTGAGAGGACCTGAATCTAGGCTGGTGTGTCTTAAAGCTCCAGGGAGCTTTTCCAAGTTCTTTTGAGACTAATCATGACCTTCTTTCTACCCAACACCAGGTATGCCTAGGAGTGAAGTTCAGTCCAGTAGATAAGCTAAGGAATTGGAGACATTCTTTAGCCAGTCATGTCCTTGTTGATTCACGCA
>PVKA01004986.1:70692-94333 GCA_004027165.1 Ctenomys sociabilis | reverse complement strand
CACACACACACACACACACACACCACTGTGCCCACTTTGGATACGGTGACATCAGGCTGCCTGTGAGAACCTTTCTTCTACACCTTGCTCCTAAACCTTTCCCACACGCTGTTGCTTCCCAGTAGCAAGTGTGCCTATGGCGTACTGTTGTGTCTCAATGTTGGGGGCCCCTGTGTGATTCAGGAACCCAACACTTGCCAGTGGCCAATGCATGATGTAAATGTTCGTATAGGGAAGAGCCCATCAGAAGTAGAAGACAGAGAGGTAATTTTAGTGACATAGACAGGGTACAAAAGGCTCATTGATAGTTTCAAACTTCATATTGAAAGTGGTTTTTTTTTTTTTAGAATCCACCTGCTATTACTTGCATCTACGATAAAGCACATCTACAATTTCGTAGAGTCTATCCAAGTACACCTAACTTTGACACATCTTCATTTGTTTCTTCTACAAAAACACATTTCACAAATTGAATAGTAGCATTCAATTGTTCATCAGGTCAGACCTTAAGAGATAATGCATAATTGTAAAGTAATGCTACTCTTTTTGATTCAGGTGGGAAATATAAGTATTTTCATAAAAATGTTCATGTGCAGTACATTGCTAATGTTATTTTTAAATAAATTAGTTTATCAGTTACAAATGAAAAGATAATAAATACTGATAATTGGAATCTATATAGACCAAAGCATTTTGGAACCCTCAAAATTTTTTAAGGATATGAATACCTTTAAGAACCAATGTTTTTAAAAAAAAAGAACCAACATTTTGGAGAATACCTTGTATAAATATCCCTGTGTTTTCTAGCTGCAGGGTTTTCATCTGGAAGAAAGTCAGAAAGGTTTTCCAACTTGGAAATGATGAAGATTTCACTATGTATCGTTACATATAAATATTTTCCTCAAAATAAAATATTATAGGGCTTAAACATTCTAACAAGTGATACTCATTTTTTAATACCTGATATCAAGACAGAAAAAGTACTGGCAGTTATATTCAGTTTTAATTTATTGCAAATAAATTGTATCACTAGTTATCATGTATTATTAGTAGACAAATGCTTGCAAATAACCCTTAAAACATTCTTGTAGCTTAAAGCAAATCACAAATATTCAAGTAAAGAATAGATAAATCCGTAATGATTTCTGCCTATGTTTTAAGGGGTGGGTTAATGAAAGGCCACTGTGTGTGAGCACCGTGTGAGCATGGCTCTGGGCATGGAAGGGCCCCCTGAGGGTCATCCTAAGGGTGTGACAGAAGAGCAGGAGGGAGGACTGCAGGTTGAATACTTCCTAGGAGAAGCTTTGCCGCATCTGCTTTCTCTGATACAGATCTGGCTGTCCTCCTTTCCCTGGTCCCCGGAGTGGCTGCGGTTGTGCTCTCACGGGGCAGCTCTGCTCTTCCCTTGAGTGTCACTTCCTGGCTCTTGCCCAGATTCCCCTGCCTGCTGGCACAGGTCCTTCACCCCATCCCTACCCCGGCTTTCCAGCTTCCACCATATTCTTTGGGTCTCTAGCTGGAGGACAGATCTCTTCACTCTTCTGCATTTGATGTTTTGGGTAAATATTATAAGATAATCTTATAAATTTGTGTCTCAAATCAAATCTACAACCTTACAAACCTTAGCTACATTTATACAACCTTACACATGCCACTAAACATAATATCTAAATAAACAATTTGTATACTTTTTTTCTGGATAAAAATAAAATATCTTTTGCTTAAAGTCACCTTTGCATACATTACCCAATAAATGAAGCAATTAAAAACATTCCTAAGAGCATTTGAGAAGTTTTTTATTTCAGGAGGGGCTCTGCACTAATGTAACAAGTGCCACAAATGGGGTGACAGAATCGTAGAAGCACGTTCGGTCACAGCCCTGGAGGCTGATATTGTAAGGCCAGGATGTCAGCAGAGCTGTGCTTCCCCTAAGGGGCTGAGGGGAGAAACGTTCCTTGTCTCTTCTAGCTTCTGGCAGCCCTGGCACTATGCTTCTGTGTTTGTGAAGCCTTCTCCAGTTGTCTGTGTCCTCTTCTTAGGACGAAATCAGTGGCTAGATTTAGAGTTCCCACACTTAAATTCAGGATAGTTTCTTAAGATTCTTAACCAAATTATATCTGCAAAGAACCTGATTTCCAGTGAAGCTCACGTTCTCAAGTTCTAAGTGGGTGGGAATTCTGGGATACACTACCAAACCACCCCAGATCCCAACTGAGAATGACTATGGTGTGCAGAAGTTATTTAACTAGGTTAGACTTTGTTGCTGGACGGGCGCCCCGGGCGTTGGTTAGCATCTTGACCCTCCACACTTTATAAAGTCTCTGCTTCTTCATTTATGAAGTTGGGTCCAGGATCAACATACAGTTGACAAACGGTGAGAGAAGGGAGATTACACGTAAGGACACTCAGCGCACAGCCTACTTTTAGGAGAGAGCCCCAGTAACTTTCAATAGCGTCCGTGCTGCTGGGGTGAGAGGTAATAACCATAATGGGTGCTGCAAAGCTCCAGCTATTGGCAACTACATATTGGTGACAATTGGAGTAAGCAGACCATTGTTGGTGATTTTAGACTATTAGTGCATGATATGGATTATTGTGCAGTTAGGGTATGGGTGAGGGAGAGGAAAAAGACAGCTTGGAGGCAGCAGTAGAGACTCAGGGAACAGAAGTGCTTCTTCTAAAGAGCCTCAGAATACCTTTCAAAGAGCACTGGAGGGCAGGCTCCTTGTAGTCAGCGCCCTGGTGTTTACAGTTCCCTGTGCTGGGAGATTGGAATGGTATTCAAACAACTTGAAGCACAATAAAGAGAGAAACTGGGGCCAGGAAAAAAGCGCAGGGGCCTGAGCTCAATCCCCGTTTCCACCAAAAACAAAACAAAACAAAAAAATAAAGAGAGAAACTTAAGCCTGTGTCACTGTCCTGCCACACTGTCCTGGCCACACTGCCTCCTGAAGCAGGCAGCCCAGTGTCCCAGTGTGAGAGCTCTCCCTTTGTCCTTAGAGCTCTGCCCTTGCTCTGCCAGTGCATTGTGCAGGCCCCAGGACCCTCTCTCCGGAGATGAAGCCCACTCCCTGCCTCCTTGACCTCCAAATGGGTTGGCTTCTTTTCCCAGCTGGTCTCCCTACCCCGTATTTGTGTTAATGCATTACCCTTCTTTCCTCTGAGACTAATTCCTCCCTTAAGGACTTTTTTCTTGATCTAATAATGATAATGTGGGCTCTCACTATTCCTTCGCTTTATCTCCTAGTCTCTCTGTGGAATCTTTTCAGGCAGTCTGTAAATACGTCTGTGCTCTCTGTTCTTGAAATCACTGCCCTCTGTAACTACCACATCACATCTTAATAGCTGTGCTACTAAGTTTTTTGAAGTTTGACCTGGCCCTGGCTTTGGGTTGAGACCAGCTGTTAAGTATCAGAAAATTATTGGAAGTACAGTACAAACTTCTGGCTGTCAAATTCCTAATCTTTTCTTCTGACTCCAGGCCTGAGGAGGTCGTGGCAGGGGAAGGAGCAATCTCCCGGAGCACTTGGTGCACCTGGCAGCCAACCTTGCAGGCTGTTCTCTGTGTGGGAAGGATCTTGTTCAGAACAGTCAGTGATGAGTACCATGAAGTGTTTTTTTAAAAAGTCAGAATTTACATAGCTATTCAGTTGGAGGAATTATGAAGTCAGTCAGTGCCCTGAGGATAGCACTGACAAAGATGCTTCTGTGTTTTAACCTCTAAATTTTCTGAAAGGTAAGTGGGTAGGAAATTTTCCAAGCAGCCTCTCTAATGTATTACGTACTGATGAAACACTGCAGATTAAGTCTCAAGTGAAGATTAAAACTGGGCAGTCCACAGGAGGTAATTTCTTATAATCTACTTACTTTGTTCTGGGAACAGAACCCTAAATCAGCACTTACCAAGGATACATCATGATAAAGACAGATTGGGTACTTGGCCAGGACAGTTTCTAATTGAGGGAGATCTGGATATTTGTTTTTGAAATTAAAAAAAAAGAAAATCTAGGAGATCAAACTTTTTTTTACTAATTGAAGTCCTTGTTTTCTTAATTTGAAACAAATATTATTTAGTAGTATGTAATAATTACTAATCATAGAATTTACTATTTATCTTTTAAAATTTTATAGCTTAAATTATTATTTATTTTTATTAATTTTATTGAGAAATAAACAGCAATGTGACAGTTTCAAAACTGATTAGTAGAACAAGTTCAGTAATTAATACATGGCATATTGTTGTCTTCGTAGTGGTTATTCATAGTACAAGATGCAGACATGATATCCTGTCCAAACACTATTAGAACAAATCTTTCTTCTCATTGAATTAAGATAAAGTAGCTGTATATCTATCCTAACTATTTTCTACATACAGACACAAAATGGTCCTTCATTTATATCCACTTTTTTCTGTTTTGTTTTGTCAGAGATGGGTATTCCATTGCCATTTAAATATTGCAGGTACATGAATTTAGCAAAATAATCCAATATAGTTCCATAGTCCATAATAATAGTAGTTTATCCATAGGATTGACAATGTCAGAAGTTGTTGACTTGAGCCTTTTGCAGCTCAGCATATTAATATGGCTTTAGTTAAGAAACCTACCTATGAGTACTCAGCTGTTCTTGAAGCACCTGTGCATCCTGCAGCCCTCTGGGATCTGGGAGTCAGCCTGGGCTTTCCATGACTGACACCAGGAGGAAACCCCTAGAGGTCTTCCAGGGAACTGGGCGATGACCATGAAGACATTTAGGCTTGGTGAGCACGCTGTCACTCAATTTGCTTTAGACAGGGGATATATATTCTCCATCAAATGTTCTAAGCTAAAACTTCTGAAAAGGAACTAAGTTTTGTAAAAAATTATATCCAAAGATTTACAATATGAATGAGTCAAGCAATCAGCAATAATAGTGGACAACCTTAAATATAATTTTCTTATAGGAGACAAAAAGAACGATGGACTATTATTTTTTGCCCTTAGGGAGGATTACAGGTAATCCAAGGCTTATACCGAGGCTTCTTCTATGTAAATTCTCACCTTTCTTGGCCCCACAGAAATAGCCAGTGTGGCATAGTTCAGTGTCAGAAAATTTAGCTTAATGGTATGAGGTTTTTAAAAAAAAATCCATGTGGAGACTGGGTGCGGTGGCACCTGCCTGTAATCCCAGTGACTGGCAGGGTAAAAGCAGGAGGATCACTATGAGTCCAATCTGTGTGGTAAGACTGTAGACGCTGTACTAAACACATTAAAAAAATCCATGTGTCTTGTGACCAATCGCCCAAAGATTCAGCTTTGTACCCACTTTCTCATCGAAAAGACCACCAATTCATCTTCCTGTGACACAGTTGCCCCTTAAACAATATAGAAATTACACAAACTATTCATTGGACAGACCAGTGGTACTTTTTTATTTGCATATCCTAGTCCAGAGAATTTATGTCTGTTGGTTTGAAATCTGCAATTGAGCTACATCCTGTAGAAGAATATTACAACAGAAAGAGAACTCTTAAGTAGTTTAGTCTGCAGAGAGCTCTGATTGCCTCTAATTACTGGGAAAAATCACAAACTCAAAAAAGTAAGATTTTGAATCAGTTGAAAATCAGAGTAATCAACTGAGAAAGCAACTAATCTCATAAATCTTAATTTTTAAACCACAGAATAAGTTTCTTTCTGCAGTGAATAACTGTTTTAGTTTCTCTTTACTTCTCAGATTAGGATTCTAGTGTGACAGGAGGGTCAGTGTGAGAAAACTGGCAAGACTGTGAAGCGGCAGGCTCCTGGGCCTCCTGAGTGTCTAGCAGAAGTGAAACTGAGTGGTAGGGCAGCTATAGAGTCAGGTTCAGGTGAGCCTAGTGTAAGAATCTGCGAGTCAGACAACCTGGGTTGTAAACCTTGGGGCCATGTTTTGCTAGAATAGGGAGATGATAATTTTGCATACTCGGGGAAAGTACTGGCAATATTTTTTAAAACAAACTTTATGTTTAAGCATAAGAAAATAAAATAGGCAGGCATTGCCATGTACACCTAGAGTCTAGTTATTAGGAAACTAACACAGGAGGATGTTTGAGCCTTGGAGTTTAAGGACAGACAGAGAAATATAGCACATCCCCACTGAAAAGAAAAGAAAGAAGATGAAGGAAGGAAGGAAAGAAGGAAGGAAGGAATGAAGGAAGGGAGGGAGGGAGGGAGGAAGGAAGGTTGAAGACATTTACTTTTATGACTTTTAAGTTAATCTTGTACCATCACAAAAGAAGAAAATGTAAAGAGTAAGGAGAGATCTGTTTCATGTCTTAGAAGTATGACTCATGATTTGGGGCAAGAATGAAAAAAGCGTGGTGGGGAGCCTCTCTGGGGAGCGCATCTTTGCCTGTAAGCGCTGCTCCAAGCTTGCCAGCATTTTTAAGAAATCTTCTCTGCTCTGTTCTTCTTAGAAAGTGGAATCTGTTAGGCCCAGGCTCTTGGATGTCACAGAGCATAATCAGCCACCCGAGCATGAAGCCGTTCATAACAGGAAAATTACTGATGTTTCTCATGATCATGAAGCAACATGTGCTCGTTTAATTATGGCTGTCTGCGCCCGCTCTCACATCTTGAAACTCTCCATGACCCAGTTGTGGAAATCCTGTTTGTCTGCCTCCCACCCTCTTCCCCAAAGTATGAAAAATAGTGAACTACAAGGCCAGGCTTGTTGAATGAATGGGATTTGTTTTTTGTGAATGCCAAAGCACAAGAGTAACAGAGGTCATTTCCTTGTGGGTAGATTTGCAACTGAGCTTCATGATCTATATTTCCAGACAAGGTGTTCATGGGAGGTGTGGATGCCATCTAGGGGACATCACCCCCAAAGAGTTCCCCTGTCCTTTTACATGTTGTTGGATCAGAAAAGGTAGGCAAGGCCAACCCCTTGTCTTCACATCAGACACGATTTCACATAGGCAGTGGACTTGAGCCATCTGTGTGGCCTGTGCTATATTAGACAAGTCTTTCTGCATCTTGTTTCCCTAATTCTATAACCTAAGTGTCCTTCTGTTTTGTCTTTTTTTCTCCTTGGCACAGTGACTGATTGTCTTTCCTCCATAGTATATACATGTTTCATAGTTAATGTCTTTTTATTTATTCATTTAGAAAATTCCATAGCCAGTGGCTTAACCTTCTTTGTATTAAGCTGACTTTATAGTACTTCCTTTCACCTCCTCCAAGCCTCTCCAACAGCTTGATTTGCCAAGAGAAGGTGAGCATCATTTTTCCTAGATCATAAAAGAAGGATTCTTTAGGATGACTTTTAAAATCTATTAATTGTTAGTAAGATATTTTATTAGTGTTGTGGCCAGAAAGAAAATAAAGGATGCTTAGAAATAGCTTGATCCCCTGGAGAGAAAGAAAAACTTCCTGAGAATGGGTACTATTTAGATGTGCTGGCTTGATGCACCCAATCTAATTAATAATGACATATTAGTTAACATATTGCCATCAGCAGGTGGCTACTGGTGCAGGGGTGAAGCTGGCATTGCTGAAACAAATTGCGTTACCTTAGGGAAATGTGCAGGATGATTCTTGCAAAGAATCTTAGCGATGTCTGCAATGTGATTGTTTTTCGGCACTTAAAGCCATGTGCAAGGTTAGAAAGATGGAGCGCAGACAAACAAAACACCAATGTTTCAACCTTTTCTGAAAGCTTTTCCAATTAAAATAAATAGTAATGGCAGCAGCAGAAAAATGCCAGAAAAGACTCATGTATCCTTCAGTCTCCAAGCTCTCCTTTCCTCCCTTTTGTCCATTCTGGGTTTGTCAGGAGACTCAGTATGTGGCACTGTGTGACAGATGGCTGGTCAACTGTAGTCCATTGCTGTGTCTGTGCTTTAGAGGGATCTTTGTGACAATGAAGGGGTTAAAGCTGTCAACACCTATCAGAGTTTGGATAATTAGTGTAATACAAACTGGAGAACCTTGTCACTAGGGGCATCAAACAAATGAGTTGTATGTGGCTATTGCTTTGTAAGAAAACCTTTCTAATCTCTTCCCAGCTCATGTACAGCTATGCTTTTCAAAGTCTATGGGGAAATGTTGTTGTTTATACATACATATGATAATGATTAAACTATGAATTATTTTTATTTTATTTTTGATGATGTATTTTGAATTCGCACTTGCAGATGTAGGTTGAAGAAATAAAGACTTTTGGGGCAGGTCTTTAAGCTGATCTCTCAGAGCACTGCAGTTGCTAACATGCAATACTGAATAATATCTTTTATGAATGCAAGCTACTGCAAAGTATGCTTTATTCAGTCAACTTTTTCTTATGAGGAACATAAGGAAAATGTAAATTTAATTCTATTATTTATTAACTTATTTTGTGACTGGCTTGGCCCACCTTGGGGGTGAGGCTAGTGTGGCTGTGGTGCTGGGACCCAAAGGTGGTCCCAATGTTTGCCTAAGCTTGCCTAAGCAGGTGCTTTAGACCGCTGAGCTATCTTGCTTGCCTGGAAAATGTAAATTTAAAAAAAAAACACAGCTTGGAAAGAATAAAATATATTCTTCTTCACTTTATTGGCTTGAAGGAGTACACTGAAATGTCCTATGCAAAGCAAAGATCCTTAAAGCTGTTGTCTTCAAAAGTTCACTTGGTAAGCAGGAAGGGACAAGGATCACTGGAAAACAGGAGCAGGAAGCCATGGTGGACTAGGGGAAGCAGGGGTAAAGGCAACCTTCAATAACCCAGATATGTTCAAATCCACAGGTCCCCATGGCCGGCATCCTAGAGTACTTAATGAATTGGCCGAAGTCATCACAGAACCGCTAGATATCATTTTTGAGAACTCGTTGGAGGACTGATGAGGTGCCTGAAGACTGGAAAAGGGCATTTGTAGAGCCTTCTTTCAAAAAGGGAGATGCATGGTGACCTTGGAAATACTCATCAGCTTAACTTTTTGCTTGGAAAAGTTCTGGAATGATCAACTTAGTAAACTGGGTAATGACTTATAAGAGCTAGAAAAAAGGCAGCGCAGTGTCACCTGGGAAGAAGCACCGAGTTCTTTTGTAAAAGGGTGTGCTGTCATGAGACACAGTCTCAAGGGATTCTCCCCCTCATTTTGTGATGCTTCTTGGTGAAAATAGATGAGGTGACTAGAACATTTGGATAATAACTACTTTTAAGTATATTCTAAGAAAGGAGATGTCTGACATCAATTAGAAATTCTATCATTTCCAAATTAGCTTTCATTTTCAAACTGTAGCTTTAATTTTGTTTTAATATACATATTATCTTATTTCATATAGAGCTCTGTTTTTGTTAAGTCCATTAATTCATATAATTATATCTAGCATGGTGAGGGGTTTTATATTTAGGGTGCTCTTCATAGTGATTTTGTATAGTGGCACAGCCATAAAGCTGAGAGATTAAGAACATCACCAAGGGAAGAAAAGTTCTTCTCTCTTCTTTTTGAAGACTTGATCTGGCTGAGGTTTGCTGTAAGGTCTAAAATGAATGTCAGGATTCAACACTGAGCAAATGCCAGCTGGTTTACTTCATAGAGAATGCTCCTCCCTGGTAAGCCCTGCCCCACTCTGGCCCCTCCTGGCCACTGTCTTATCCCACCACCGACCCCCATGGGCTTCCTACTATAGGTCTGGGATGGCAAGGCAGGCAGGGGGCTGAGAAAGCTTATTCACCCACAGCTAATTGGAAAGAATGAATGGGGGAAGGAGATTAAGATGAAACTGGAGTTTATCTAATTATTACTTCCTTTGGGTATTAGTAGTTTTCTTTTCTGCTTAGAAAATTTAGCCTTTTTGGTGGGACCAAATCTAAGTTTAAAAGAGGTCATGGAAGGAAGATACCGATACCGCAACACATTTCTGGAGCTGGCAACCCTTGAGAGCCTAGAGCAGGCCTGTGATCTGGAGTCCTCATGCTTAGAAGGATATCAGCGATGTAAATTCATATCAGCATTGTCATCAGAAGGATAGGAAACTCTCAAAAAGAAAAGAGATTCATATTCATCTGTCCTCCTAATGCCCAGGGCTCTCTAGGAAGGAATTAGGTTGCTAAGGGAAGTCTTAACACAACACTGTTTTTAAAACCTCAGATTAGGATTAATTTAGGCACCGAATAAAATCTGTCTCTTAAACCCAAATGAAGGAAACTTAAATTCTGAAAGTATTAAACCATCATAGCTTACAGTTTTATAAGGATTATATTCCAATCAACTCTCATGATTTTTAAAAAGTAAAATGGTCTCTAAAATTTTTTAAAAGTTAGATTGTTTAAGAGGTGAGGGAGTCCTTGTGGATTCCTGATGCAGTTTACTATGATAATAAATGGCTTCCTGTTTGAGATCTCATTTCCAGGTACAGTGCCTGTGACAGATTTATTTCACAGATGTACACCTGCATGAATTTGTTGAACTATGGCTAGAAAAGATCCCATCTCTGAAAAATCTATTATTTTCTCTCTGTGTATTATGATGCAATCCACTGTAACCAAAAAGCAGCCATGAGGGTCACTTCAAGTTTTGTTTTTCTTTTGAATAATATGTAACTTCAATTATATTGTCAAATTTAAATCTTCTCTGTGTCTGAAATCAGGATTTTGAGTTAACAAGCCTACCTAAGTTAAGGGTCACAATTTCAAACAGCAGAATAGTTAGTGGACTTGATAGCCTACTTACTTGGAGCTAGAAGAAGACAACTTTAAGCAAAGACACATTGAAGGAAGCCTGTTAATCTTTTGCATTAAATTAAGATGAAGTAAGACATACATATAAGAGGAAGAAATTCTTACCATGAATTTCAGAGATAATTGTAATTACTCTTCAGAACACAGTTTCAGTATTCTTTCCCTTCCTTCCTTCCTTCCTTCCTTCCTTCCTTCCTTCCTTCCTTCCTTCCTTCCTTCCTTCCTTCTTTTCTTTTTGTGTTTTATGGAAGGGTCTACAGGGTGTTCAGGTTCTCATCACTAGATCAGACTCATAGTGATCTGCCTGTTTATAGCCTCCCCAGAGCTGGGATTACAGGCACATGCCACCACACTCAGTCTCAATTGGCATCTCAGTGTGCCCCTGGGGGTGGGGCCAGCAGGACACGGTCCCTGCACCTGCTTACAGGTGATTTAACTCGCTGAGCTATTTGGCCAGCCCTTCATGTTTTATATATATACTAAGAACCAAATTCTTTTATCTAAATGCTAGTGAGATCTTCAGTATTAGAAAAAAATAGCAATTGATTAAGGAACAAAAATGTCATCAAAAGTATTGTGGATCATCTTGATTTGTATTTCCTAAAATATCAAGTGATTAATTATGAACACTTATTTTCTAATATTGAGATGTTTAGGGGATTATAACAAAATTACCACAATTTAAAATTGTGGTGGAGTGTGAAGAAATTTATTCACATAAAAGATTCTCAAAAACTAAAAAACATAAAAATGATTCTCAATTTTATAATAATTTTAAGGCTCCTTTCTTACCAGTGGGGAGATCAGGGGAAAAAATGAATCCACAGCAACAAAGGCTAGTAGTTTGTAAGTCTAGAAACTCAGACAGCTTCTTAGTCCAGAGATATTTATAGCTCTTTGGGGTGATGAAGTAAATAGCAATAATAAGCTTTGCATTTTTTCTTTGACACTATGAAGATCTTAGCTCAAATTCTAGAATTATCCTAATCATATTTTCCTGTGCTGAATCTGTTCAAAGTATGAGCTCCACTCTAACTTGGGGAATGATCTCAAGCAATTATGGACCCTGTTAAAGCTTCTTTTACCTTGTCCATGAAAAGGAAAAAATAAATACTTTTTGTGTTTCTTAAGAAGCTTAAGACTTTAATATTTTCTACCTATTTACAGTTTGTGGCCCAAACATGGCACATGGCAGGTGCTGACAGCCTCTCTTTCTTCCTTTCCTGACATTTTGTTTTCTTCTTCATGTCCTCCTATATGGAAGAGATTATCTGAAAACTGACTAGAAAATACATAAATTGACATCCTTTGCCGACAACATAGATTCTCTGAATAAGGCCTCTTTGCTTTCTTTTAGGAAGAATTTTTTTTAACTCTATGGTGTCTGATTTTGGTTGAAGTGCAGTAAATATATAGTGCTGAATGAAAAGATTCTGATTTTAAAACACAGAGATCAAATTCATAAAGGCCAGTGCTTTTCAGTTCTGGGAAAATAGAACTGTGGACACAGATGGAGCCATTTCATTTTCATTCCTGTTTTTATAGCAGCGTCAAGTTTATAAATTCAGGATGTGAATGCATGACTGGTCGGTGTGCATTTTCCCCTGGTACCACGACTATGATCTGCAGAGCCACAGCACGCAGGTTTTCCCTCCCTGAGCTGCCCCATGGGATGAATCCAGCAGGCAGATCTCCCAATGACAGCGGATCAGCAGACTCTTCCAGCCACGCCGCTCGCTGATGGGGAGGCACCCGCTGGAGAATTGAGATCAGGGTGTCGGGATTATTCTCTTCCCAGACCTGGAGTGGCTTCAAAAGATGCTTTGCATGGTGGCTTGAAGAAGAACAAAAAAAGAAGTTGAAGAAAAAAGTGCTGGATGAAATGTCTGACTCATATCAGTTCTTACGTGTGAAAATTAGGTACCAAAATATCATATTTAGGCACATGGAAGAGTGTCAAATATCACAAGATGTTTAGCAAAAATCTTCTGATAATTTTGACCAAGGCTATATGTAGGTACTTTCTTAAATAAAATGAATTGTTGAGAATCAAGCAAATCAGTCTATCTTTCTGTTTGAAAAATTTCCAGTCTTAAATTATTATTTCTCTCACTAGTCATTTATTATATACCCCTACATCAGATATGTTATACTATTAGATTACTTGATTTAAAATCCTGTATAGCTTTATATTATTAATCTCTAATGAGTACATTTCAACTTTATAGTCCAGGACCATCAATCACTACTTAGGTATTTCCATAAAAGTTAAAAGGGGGGAAATGTGATATGTAGTTTAGAAAAACAAATTTTCTTATCAAAATAGGTATGTTGTTTTAAATTGTATAAATATTGGAAAAGAAGTTCTGTTTGTTTGGCTTTTTGTTAAAAGTTATGTTTCAGGAGAAAAGAGGTTAAATTTAACATTGAGAGCTGCGAGATTTTTTTCCTAGTTTTTATAATTTTACCTCCAAATTTCTTCCACTGGATGAAAAGTAAAAGGAAATAAGTTGGCTTCTACACATTATGTAACATGGGAAATTGTCTTTTATACATATATATTGTATGTGCCCTTTATTAGATGATATTTTGCATATTAAATGCTGTGTCAACAATAAAGGACAAAGTGTACTGAATGGGACCGAGGTTGTACCAGCAATGGCGAACCCTTTAGAGACAGAGCACCCGAAGTGTAGCCATAAACTCACTTATGAATCACAAAGTGCCACAACTGTAATTAAACCTGAATACTGAGATTTTAGTTTACAAGAAAACAACTCATACCTTAACATATTTTGTCTTAAAAACACAACCGAGCTTTCAGAGATATGAACAACTTTTTATTGAAAGGCCAAAGTGTATGTGGTGTCCTTTTGCACAATTAAAATGATCTTTGCTGTTGTATGCATTCTTCTAATTTGTCAAACCTTGGCTGGGCGACTTGGCTCGCATGACTGCAGAGAGGGCTCAGTGCGCCTCCCGCAGCACCTGTGCCAACAGCTCACTGTGTTCGACTTTCTCTTGCTCATTGCAGTGCTCGCTCTGTTCTTAAGCTTGAGTGTTCTTGGACCCTATTTGGGTTGCTAGGGCCATTATGCACTGGAATGTTCTGCCCATGCAGTTGCACCCTTCATAGTCCTGGAGAATCAGCATGTGTGTTGAACGAGCCAAGGACAGATCCATTTTCGCTGGAAAGCTCATGCTTGGGTTGGTACACATAATTGCAAATTGACACTTTTTCACATCTTTTAAGTTATTTTTAAGGGACTTTATGGAAGACCTTGAAAGTGTAAAAGACCCCTAAGTAGGGATATCATTAGGAAACATGTAACATGTAGCCTGGGCAGCTCTGTGATTTGCAAACATGTCTTTCCTGCAATAAATGTTATGGCTTTCTCAAGCAGCTTTGCCTTGGCCTCTTTTGTAATCTTTCACAGATGAATAGAATAGCGTATGCTTTGTTTAAATTGGCAGTATGTGGATGTTTATGATATTATAGCGTCATGCTCAGCATACAAAATCTTGAGTGTTAACTAAAAAGAAAGAAAAACAAGTAAGACTTCCCACACATCATACAAAATTCACAAGCAATCATCATATGTCTTTGGATGATTCTGTATGATGTTAAGTATGAATGATGTGGACTTCTCTTGTATGACTGCATTCAGTCACAGTGGCTTGCAGCATGGGAAGGGGGCGGAGCACAGTAAGTGGCAAGGGGGGTCGTGTGAGCTGTCTCTGTGTGTGATGCTGCTGTAGCTTCCACAGTGCCGAATGTGCCTCATCTGAGCATGGTGAGCCTCTGCGGAGCAGCAGGCTTCTCAGGAGTCTTTCACCCAGAGTCGCCTTCGAATCCCAACATTACTGCTTTCTGGTTTCAGAACACTGTATAAACACACTGTACATCCTTAGCATAGTAACTAGCCCAAAAACATTAATTTGAAGAAGTTTTGTAACAGTGTTTTGAAGTATATATAAATGTCATGGTGTGCTGGGTTTTGGTAACTTTATTCCCAATTAAATATAAGGCAAGAAAGTACATTGAAAAGAAAGATGTAGAGTAAATATTAAGAGGAATAGGTAAAAATGTAAATTTTAGAAATGGAAAGAGAATTTAGAGATAATCTAGGCAGATTCAGCAGTATTGTGATTAAAATGTTGGAGAACTAGGGGTTTAGTGCTGTTCTGAGATAGTGCATCTGATCGATGGCAGGCAGTTGATGTTCTCTCTGGTCCTTTCCTGGAGTTTTGTCCTCTGATCCTAGAAAGTATACCTAAAGTATTCTTTGACAGATTTGAACAAGACCTATCTTTCTGATTGCATTTAGTTTGAACTTAGACCCGTGATTTTAAGGTGCTGCCTTAGCACACATGTGGGTAAGCCGGAGTGCCAAGCAGGGGCGTGTTCTGCAGTGGCGCGCTGCGGAGAAGGAAAGCTGGTCTTTCTGCCTCACAGCGTTATACTTTGAATCTTCCCTGACCGCCTCTGCATGTTTGGCACGCTTCACAGCAGAGGGAGTAGCACTGAAATGTAGCTTTTAGAAAAACAGCAAAATGCAGGAGAGCTCACCAGCAAGTGTTTGTTAAAGAATAAGATAGTCTATGTCATTAAGGAAGTCACTCTGAGGCAACCTTTGAAGTCCTCCATTGAATCTGGGTTATAAATTCCTCTAGTGTCACTCCATCTGCTGCCTCACTGAAGAGTTTTTTTTTTTACTTTATAAGAAGAATCTTGCACAATTTTAATGAATAATGCTCCCCGGCTCCGAAGTGACTCTGAAGACAGAATGCATTTTTATTATTATGAACATTTTTGGCCAGCATTCTATGCTTTGAAACAGAACCATGTACCAATAGCAGGCTGTTTGTGGAGTGTCATCTGTTTCTTATTTGAATAAGAAGCACCAATTGTGAACTGTATATATTCTATGTGCTTTATTTTGTATCACTTTTGGTTTAATCAGTGTAATTTAGGCTTTATTTTGGAAGTTTATCTATCTACCTAACAGTATTCATATTTAGTTTCTTTCTTTTTTTTTTTTTTTTTTTTTTTTGGGAACCGGGGATTGAACTCAGGCCTTTGCACTTGCCAGGGAAGCACTTATTCCACTGAGCCATCTCCCCAGCCCCTAGTATTCATAATTAGATACATTTGACAGTAGTCTTTTTTTTTTGGTACCAGGGATTGAACTCAGGACCTCATACTTGCCAGGTAGGCACTTATGCTGCTGACCTGCTGTCTCCTTAGTCCAATTAGATACATTTGAATGAAGAATATGCATTTAATTTAAAATCTTTGCCTATAAATCAAAACTCTCCAATCCAGTCTTGCTTTTCTTGGAGAGTAGAGCTAAGTCACTTCCTTTGCACCTTCTGTCTCCCATCTATAAAAGCGTTCAGTAGCAGCATTGCCAAACACACTCTGTGAAAGGTTTGGGAAACAGATGTTATCTGAATAATCTCCCAGGCTGCTGAGGCAAGTCACTGAATGATGTGCCCTGGTATGCTTGATGACCTCCCACAAGCTATGAGTACATCTGGTTGCTCTTACTGAGTGTGGAAAGTCTGAAAACTTTTCTCAGGCCCTGTAGGTGCTTAGTAATAAGAATGAATTAATTCATTAATTACTAAATGAACTTTCTCACCCCTCCCCCTTAAGAAAGCTCAAAAACATTAGCCAAGATGCTGGAGGTGGTGAGTTGATTCTACCAAGGAATCTCCTACTCGTAAGGATATTGAGGAACATGATGACCTTGGTGTTTGTAAGACAGCATTCCTTTCACTCTCTACTGTAAGAAAATAAGCTTCATTTTATTAGTTTACCTTGGGGAGAGATTTTGTCATTCAGGCCTTCCAACTTCTTGTGCTCTTTTTGTATAAAACCATAAATGCAAGTACTGTATCAAATAAGATTTTATATACTCAGTGAGATTTTCCTTTCATAAATGTATTAGACATTAGAATTTACAAAAGTATATACAACAGGAAAATGACACATTGAATTAAAAATTTCTTTTACATTATTCTTTCTTACCCTGAATTATGATAATAGTATCACTTATTCCTGCAGTTAAGACTAATACGTATCAATATGTACCAGCAATCCAAGCTATTCCAGTTATGGCTAATGAATTTATTATATACAGTACATATTAGATGACATTTTGCTAGACAAATTATTAAAAAAATTGGTAATCTATTCTACAAAAATGCTAATTTTGAATATACCATGTCTTAGTCACTTTTCTTATTGCTGGAACCAAACACCTGACAAATTCAAAAGAGAAAAGATTTATTGCAGCTCACAGTTGATAGAGATTTTAGTCCATAATCAGCTGACTCCAGGATGGTCTGAAAGGGTAGAAAGAATCCATGGGAAAGCAGGGCAGGCAGAAGGAAGGAAGCATAAGCAAGTGATCACCAGGCAGCCCTCTTTCAGCCTGTCATATAGAATTACCCTTAGGGTGGGACGCTCTTAGTTCTACCAAAGCTAACCAAACCAATCTGTGAAGTAATTTGATAATCACACACCCTTGACACCAGTACCACATACTCTAGATCTAGCCTCCTCTGCAAAGCCCTACCTGTGACCACATGAGGCTTTGGGGACACATATAGGTACAAGCCAGAACAGAACCCATTGTAGGTATATGTATATTTAGATACATGTAAAAGAAGTTTGTGAGCCATAACTATGTCCCTGGAATCATTTTTTCCTTAAAGTTACTATCTGCCATTAGAAAGGCAAAAATGAATGGAGTAGTTAAGAATAATCCAGAGTTGCTCAGACCTGAGTTGGGGACCCACAAGGCTACTGAGAATTACAATGACGTGACTTCAGAGGGACACTGGAACACTGCAATGATTGCACGCTTTGCTTTTCTTCCTTTAGTATGTGGGAATTATATGGAATGGAGGCGAGAACCTTAGATGCTTAGAGTCACAAAACCCTGACTGCAAATCCCAGATCCCTTCACTCATATAACTTTATGCAAGTTCCAAAACATTTTCCAGTCTATTTTGTTATCTGAAAAATGAGATAATTAAGACCCTGAAACACATGTGAGCTAACTAAATAGTCTTATATTGGAGAAACAGGAGTCCATATAGGCAATTGGAGGGGGGGTAGAACAGGAATGGGAGCATCAAAGAAGTATATGATTCCTGAATTAAAATTATTTTCAGTATATGTTGGAATAAAGCTTGCATTGCTGAATCAATCACAGAACAATAACATTTAAAAATACAGCTGCCAACACTCGAGCATTTCATATATGCCAGGGCAGTTTGAACTATGTATTATTGCATTCATTTGTCACCACAATCCCATGATGTTTTCCCCATCTATAGATTATGCCTGTCCTGCAGATGACGAATGAAGATGAAGATGAGTTTGGGATCATTCACCCAAGGACACCTATGACCATAACATATCCTAGAATTTAAGTCTTAACAGTGTCAATTTAAATCTCTTACCATGTATGTTTTATGATGGAGCAAATTTAATGCAGAATCAAATACAAAGACCATATATAAGTAGGAAAAAATAGATTGTAACAGTTCCGATAAAAGAGGAGAGTTTTTAGGGAAGAGATAACCTGCTAGAAATAGTGTTTCAGTTCATTTTGTGAGGCTATAGCAGAATACCTGAGTCTGGATAATCTGTGAAGACCAGAACACTTTTTTTTTTTATAGGTTTGAGGGCTGAAAAGCCAAGGTGAAGGTTCTGGCCGGCTCCAGAGATGCTAAAAATGCTATGGCCTCATATGGCAGTGGTAGAGGCCAAGAGAACCAACACTACATTAGGCCTCTTCTGTATGGGCTTAATCTTATTCACAAGGGAACAGCCCTTCTGAACTAATCACCTGTTGAAGGCCCTATCTCTTAATACTATCACATTGACATTATCCATATTTTGGTGCGTACATTTGAACCATAGTTATTTTCCCTGCTCCCCGAAATTCACTCACTCTTGAGTGTAAGATATACTAATTTCAAATGAGTAGTCCCCAAAGTCTTAACTCATTTAAGTACCAGTTTAGACTTTTAAGTTCATACTCTCCTTTATCAATCAGGTGTGGGTGAGACTCAGATGCACCTCATCCTAAGAGCAATTGCTGTCCAGCTGTAGATATATGAGATCAAACAAGTTATGTGCTGCTAAAGTACAATAGTGGGCAGGTATGGGTTATACATGCACATGCCTAAAGGAAAGAAGAAAGAAAGAAAGAAAGAAAGAAAGAAAGAAAGAAAGAAAGAAAGAAAGAAAGAAAGAAGAAAGTAGAGGGTCTCAAGTAACACCCATATGCAATAAAGCAACCACTAACCTTCCACAGTGTTTTCTTTTACTCCTTGTTTCACTATCTCAACCCTAGGGTGCAAGTTGGGCCCTCAAGATTCCAAGTGACACCACCCTTAATGGCTTTTCCCCACAGATGCCTGTGGCTCCTCAGGTTGGACTCAGGCACCTGTAGCTTCCCAGGCTGGCTTTGTGCCCTGTGCGCCTATCTGTCTGGGGACTTGGGCTCTACTTTGCTCATGTATTTTCCAAGGCATCCTCCAAAATGAAGTAGAGATAACTGCTTTCATGGTTCCTACAGAGCCTCACAGCACTATGTGAACATGAGCTGTTCTCCCACTTGGAGTGGTAGCCCAAGCTCAGCACGGGTTCTCTTGATCCACAGCTGAGATAGTTTACTGGGATACAAGGAATAGGGACTTGAGGTGGCACTGGGAAATGAACATGAGTTCCCCCTGAGCATCTGGGCCTTCCCTCAGAAGGAGAAATTGCATAATCTAAACATGAAAAGTGACTTTCAAACACAAAAAAAGACTAAGAAAGAAACTGGTGCCAGGAGTGGAGTGGTGAAAATATCTAAATATGTGGAAATTGCTTTGAAACTGAGTAATGGGTACAGCTTAGAACAATTTTGAGATAAACTTTACGAAAGAAGCTACAACACTACGAATAGAGGACTAAGGGCCTGTCTGTGGCAGCTCAGAAGAGAAGGGCTGTAGGGAGAGTATCACTTTTCTTAGAGATTATGTATGGGGACACAGCCAGAAAGCTGGGAGAAATACCTTCAGTAAAGACTGTTCTAATGGGTCCTCTTTTTGATTTTATCTTTCATTGTCTGCAAAAAGCTTGCAGATAGTAATCATTCTCTCAAGTAGACACTATATTGTTTATGGGCTTGAAGTTCTAGAATTGAGCCACCAGGCATGGTGGCAGTGTTTACATGTGAAATGGTGGCAGTTGTATCATTGGCTATCAAAATGGACTGGAGTTTTCTGTTCCCCTTCCTGGTTCCATACATGTTTAAATGGAGAAATGGTATATTGAAGTCAAAGAAATATGCTTGTCTGTCAAGTTATAGGGAAATTTTGACCTCTTATTTACTATTCATCTAGTGTGTCTTGGCTTTAACCATAGAGACGTATTAGTCATTTGGCCTGTCACTGCCACTGACAAAATAAGAATGTTTTGTTCTTTGTAGAGTCAAGTTTGTGTTAATATTATTTTCTAGTGGGTTTCTGCTATGACTTATCCAATAGACATGGAGTACTATACCTACTGGTTATATTTGACTTGCTGCATTTTTCTATATTGTATGGAGAGCAACAGCTTATAGAAAGTCCTTGAAAAAATATTTAAATATTGCATTATATAATTTTGTACCTTTCCATATGGATCAAAAGTAATGCTTTTAACTGGAGAATTTTTATTTTTAATAATAATGTTCAATTATAGGATGATGTTCTCTTTTTTTTTGCAGAACTGGGGATCAAACTCAGGCCCTTGCACTTGTCAGACAAGCGATTATTTCACTGAGCCATCTCCCTGGCCCCATGGATGATGTCCTCTTGCTACTTATATATCTGCCCTCAGTTTAAGCCAGAAATTTGTTTTTATTTTTGGTTCAGGATATGAGCTATTATATATTTTCATTAAAATTCCAAGTGGTTTCTGATAATTTACTCTTTGGCCTTTATTTTTTACTTTTTAATTAATTTTATTGAGAAGCAAATAGCAATGAGACAGTTTCAAAACTGATTAATAGGACAGTTTCAATAATTAATACATTGCATATTGTTGTCTTCGTAGTGGTTATTCATAGTACAAGATGCAGACATGATATCCTGTCCAAACACTATTAGTACAAATGTTTCTTCTCATTGAATTAAGAGAAAGTAGCTATATATCTAACCTAGCAATTTTGTATATATGGATACAAATTGGTCCTTCATTTGTATCCCCTTTTTTTGTTTAGTTTTGTCAGAGATGAATATTCCATTACCATTTAAATATTGTAGGTGTGTGAATTCAGCAAAATAATCCAATACAGTACAATAGTCCATAGTAGTAGTGGGTTTTCCGTAGGACTGGCAATGTCAGAAGTTGTTGACTTGAGCTTTTTACAACTCAGCATATTAATATGACTTTACCTTTTATACCTCATTTTTATACTTTTCTGCTTGATGGTTAAGACCAAGATAAAGCAAGACCTCTATAACAAGAAATGTAACTTTTGTATCTAACAAGGTCAGTGAAGTCCCCTCAGGATTTACCCTGAAACCCTGTACCACAGTTTGTAGATTCTTTGTCAGTGTCAGCCATGTGGATGAGTCACGGCCATTGTTCTGACCAATTTGCTCTCATTGAAAGCCTGAGGGAATGTTTTCTCTCCTTGTGACTCTCCTTATGCACACTCTTCATCGTCACTCATTTTCTTCTGTGGCTCCATAATCTTGATCAGTAAATTTGGGACACAACTGGATTACAGGATGTTACAGTACAGGTTCTCCTATATACTGAGTCCTCACTGACGTTGAAAGGCTAGGGTAGCCTTTAAATATTAGGACTCTGTTGAAGTATTTTGAAGTTTAAATATTCGTTCAGGGCCATTTAGACTTCTATTCTTTGTAATAAGTGTATACATGAGTTTGTGGAAGGTGGCTGGGGCTTTGGGACCAAGGAGAAAGAGCTTTAAATTCTTCTCTGCTATCTTATATATTAATTTCCTTCACTAGCTATATAAAAATTTCATCTAAGTCTTCTAACAACCCATTACAGTATTACTATTATTAATTTGTTTTACAGATAGAGAAACTGATGCTTAATGAGTTCTTTAGGGAATTATATCCTTAGGGAACTTATATCTTTATGGAATTTATGTCAACTCTGTTATCCTCACTGTTCTAAGCTTTATGGAAAGGCAGACTTGCTGGATTAGACATTGTCTGTAAGAGACAGATTGAACAAATTTGGAGATTAAAACAGAAATTCATTTCATTACACTGCTTTTAAGTGCTTTTGACCTCCCATATTACCTAACGATTATTAAACTGTCATTTGAAATTGACTAAGAGATACTGAGCAGAAAATAAACATTTAGAATTTTAAGGTCAGGTAAAAAATTCTAATTCTCCCTGTTTTATTGTAAATTATTAATAATCTGTTAAAAATTAGAAACAGCAGCACATGGCTTCACACAAATCTCTAGGATTTCCTACTACCTGTGAATATTCTCCAGGATGCCCACATTGAAGGCATTTACACTTAACAGGGCCAAGTATTTTTTTTAGTAGGTCTTTGAGTGAGATAACCAACTAGTGAATCAGTAAACTTCCAGTTGATTGAAAAACAGACTGTGACTCCCTGAAATTGTCTTTATAAGATACCAATGTCAGCATGAGAAATAATACTTGGTTTAGAAATGATTTCATTAACCTTCACCAAAAGATATATATATATATATATATATATATATATATATATATATAACTTAAATAATTTGATAACTGTAATTAATTGAGGTTTTAGGAAGTATCAAAACTGTGGTCCTTCAGCCTGCCTTCCTTCCCTTATTCTCCTTATTTTTCCTTTCTTATTCTCCTTTGTTTGAACTTACAAGTAGATAAATTGAATTTTTTTGGTCCACAAATCCTGTTCACCTGCTTTTATTTCTCCATGCTTTAATCTTCTTTCAAGTGCATTTGAAGAATAAATAAGTATAGTTTCTAAAAATCTTGGCACATTTCCTGGTTTTGGAGGTATAAAGAAAAGGTTGGCAAAAAAATTGCTATTTGAATGAAAAATTAAGTCTATACTTAAAATCCTCTGAGACAACATTGGTATGAAACAAAGTAGCTATTTTCATGAAAGGAAAAATAGGAAAGTTGTATATAATTTTGATGCTTGAATTTTTTAAAAGCCTGTATATATACACATACATATTGCACAGTACATTTTTAACATAAAACAGTGTAATTTCAACCAATAATTGGAAAAGAATAGGCCAATGAAAGCTATATTTTAGCATCATTTGTATTTTTACAAGAGTCCAATATTTTAAAATAATGTATCCGTTAAATGCAATTTGAGAAGCAGAGCAGAACGGGTTTAGCCGTGCCCCACAATGGAGAGAAGTTGAAACACATTTTCAGAGCCCACTTTGTGAAGTTATACATAGCAGAAAGAATAACAAGAAAGAGCCATGCATTCGTTGTGCTGCCCATCAGGAGACAGGTTTCCCTTGCATTTATAAGGTTTTGAATTTGTTTTATAAATACTTTAAATCTCATTGTTAGTTGCCTCAGATTTATTTTTTGTGCCTCGGCTACTCATTCTCTCTTCTAATGGATTCGGTGTGTCTGTTTAAAAATTTAAATCTTTGTTTCATTTTTACTTTAGTGCATGGTGATAGATATGGGTCCAGTTTTAGTCTTCAGATTCTGTAGTAGTATCTCAATCTGCATCTTTTAATCTGTTCCGTTGATCCTCAGGTCTATGGTTTTTTTTTTTTTTTTTTTTTTTTTTTTTTTTTTTTTTTTTTTTTTTTTTTTTTTTTTTTTTTTTTTTTTTTTTTTTTTTTTTTTTTTTTTTTTTTTTTTTTTTTTTTTTTTTTTTTTTTTTTTTTTTTTTTTTTTTTTTTTTTTTTTTTTTTTTTTTTTTTTTTTTTTT
>PVKA01004986.1:0-70592 GCA_004027165.1 Ctenomys sociabilis | reverse complement strand
GAATGTTTGGTTTGGTTCTGTGAGGTTTGCTAATGGTATTTTGAGTGAGATTGCATTATATCTGTATAAATGTTTTGGGAATATTGCTATTTTCACTATTTTGGTTCTTCGTACCCATGAGCAAGGGTTATCTTTCTATTTTCTGATATTCTGTCCAATCTCTTGTTTCACCATACTGTAATTTTCAATGGATAGATCTTCTACATCCTTTGTTAGGTCAATTCCTAAGTATTTCATTTGTTCAGATGCTATTGTGAAGGGTTTGGTATCTTTAGTTTCTCTCTTAGTGTGTTTGTTGTTTGTATATAGAAATATGTTGATTTTTGAGTGTCGACTTTGAATCTAGCTATGCTGCTGAATTTGTTTATTAAATCTAGAAATCTGCTATTGGGGTTGTGGGGGTCTTTATTATGTCATCTGTGTATAATGATAATTTCACTTTTTCCTTTCCTATCCTAATTCCTTTTATTTCTATGTTTTGTCTAGTTGTTCTGGCTAATTTTCCCAGAACTATATTGAAGAGGAATGGTAATAGTGGACATCCTTGTCATGTTCCTGACTTTAGGATGAAAGCTTTCAGATTTCTTTCGATTTAGTATGATGTTGGCTATTAAATTTATTCTTTGACTGAAAAATAATTTTGAAACATCATTTACCTTTAGAAGAACACCCCATTTAATGATTTAGTTGGTTACAGCAGACATGAAAAATGATAAAAGACAATGTGAATAGGTTGTAGCTCACAGAAGACACCATGTGCTTCCATAACTATTGGATATTTATAATAACATGAAAGTACATGGAAGAGATTGAATTAATCATGGGTAATTATCCTTCATATTTTATTTTATTGTTTTATTTATTTTTTTGTCTTTTTGATACAGGGTCTCACCATGCAGTTCAGGCTGGCCTTAAGCTCACTTTGTAGCTCAGGCTGGTCTTGAACTCACAACAATCCTCGTGCCTCAGCCTCCCAAGTGCTGGGTCATATTTTATACATAATATAGAGTAATATATGTAGAATAGAAAAAAAATCCACATTTATTACTAATAATAAAACATAGTGCATTAATGGAAAGAAAGGGGTTTTAATTCCTTTTTTACAGCTTTGTGTAATCTATGAAGCCCTGGGCAAGTTACCTTATCTGTCATAGGACTATTTGTCCTCTGAAGGGAGGAAAGGAGGAGTGAACAAAGGATTTGCTGGGCTTGTAGGAGGGGATATACTGTCAAATAAAGCCACTTGTAACACAACAAAACAGCATTTCTGTCAAAGAAATTGTTGATATGTGATAGGGAAGTAAATAAATATATGTAATTGAGGTAAATTATCTTAAAACACAGGTAAGATTTGGCTTATTGAAGGGAAGAATAGAGTGAAAAAAGGAGAGAATTCACCAGTGAGGGACCCCATAAGTAAAGGCAAAATGTTTTGTACAAGAGAGGGAGCTGGACAGGGATGAGGGCTGACTGAAAGGGATGCTGTGTCAGGTGCACCTTGGAAGCAGGCTTCTGACTCCTAAGCAATGTACTCAAAAATTAAATTTTTATTTTCTGGGCTGGATATTTCAACCTTTCTTGAGATATATGATCAATGACAGTCACAGGTCAAATATATTTTTATGTGACAAGTACGGATGGACTCCTTTCTGTGCCAGTTGCCATGCTAGGAAAAGCTGCATCTGCCTTATGGAGTTATTTCTAGAGCTGTATCACAGTGGACAATTTGCTATTTTCTCTTTCCCTCAAAAGGATGATCAGAACTCAAGTCCATGACTAGCTGGTTATGACAAGAAGCATCTAATGCATAAAAATGAAAATCATTCCACAAACTACCACATTAAAAAATACTGGTTATCATATTATTTAATGCACATCAAGACTAAGTCAACTCTTCTAAATATCTTGAGCCTGGCACCGACAGCAGCTCAGGCTTCGAGGAGGTAAGTGACATAATTTAGAAATTACCGAAGGGTTGCTAATTCCAAAAGGATTCTCACTGAGGTCCCCTGAATAGTGTACACAGTTCCATCAATTAAGAGTGTCCATTTCTTCAGTTTTGATGCATTTGCTTACGTGTCTCCTGAGA
The DNA here is from genome assembly GCA_004027165.1 of Ctenomys sociabilis. Taxonomy (NCBI): domain Eukaryota; kingdom Metazoa; phylum Chordata; class Mammalia; order Rodentia; family Ctenomyidae; genus Ctenomys; species Ctenomys sociabilis. Next base: position 68,503 of record PVKA01004986.1, on the reverse strand, counting down.
TGTTTACTCACTTTCCTTCTTAAGTAACATAAAGATCTAAAATTTATTTCCTTGTATGAGAATCTGCACTGGGCTTTTCTCTCTTATTTTATCCTGCCTTTGTTTTCCAGTCTTCTAATTTTTATAATTATATTTTTGCAAACTAGCATCAGCAAATGGGATATTCTACAGTGGTGGGAATGTTCTCTTCGGTTTCCTATGGCAGCCACTGGCTATATATTGCCACTGAGCACTAGAAACGTGGCTAGTGTGGCTAAGAAATGCAATTTTAAATTTCATTTAATTTTAATTAATTTAAGTAATTTTGTGTTGAAGATTACATATTAGGCATCTCTGGTATAAATGTTCAGTTGAATTGTCCAGTATATATTGTAAGTTCTTAAAAATAATATATCTTGAGAGTTCTTTTCTAACTCATTGTTAACTTTATTGAAAATCAATAATTATATAGTGCATTAAAAATTATTGACAAATATTGAAATGTGAAAGATATAAGATGTAGACTGTGAATGTTAGAAGTATTTCTGAAATGATTACATGAGATTAATTATAGATTTCACATTATAAAAATATTTACAAACTTGAATGAATATAACAATAAAAATTGTCCAAAATGAACATGAAGAGTTTACAGATCAGTCATACAATAGTTCTCCAGTGCCAAAATCAAGAAACTTATAATATTCTGATAATTAAAATTCTCAAAGTAGACTGGGGTAGGCAATAAATATTTAAAGATTTAAAATTTCTGAATTTAGTTAAAATTATAGCACCACATTTCCAATAAAAATGAACCTTTTGCACAAGAAACATGAATAAAATTATATGAGGATACACAAAAATGAAATTTCCAAAACTAATTCTTTTGCTCATTTTTTTTCTAGTTCTTAAAGTATCTGGATTCCTTTTAGTGTTAAATTATGATTTTTTTTTTTTTTTTTTGTGGAACTTGGGATTGAACTCAGACCTTTGCAAAGCTCTTATTCTACTGAGCCATCTCCCTGGCCCCTTAAATTATGATTTCTTTTTTTACAAAAATGTCTCACCTAGATCTAGGATAGGAAGAGGTATTTGATCTTCATCTAGAGTTGAGCTTAGTGTCAGGGCAACAGCCAACAAAAGGGATGTTTGCTTGGGGCTTAAGTTCTGCTCTGCTTTTTATGTTAGTTTATATTGTACCACTCTCCAGACAAGGAAAAGAACATAACCCCTATTTTTGTCCTTGTCTCTTTTCCAAACAGATTTCCCGAGGCAACAACAGCAAGGGGGAAGAGGTAACTATCTAGACAACAGTGTTCTTTGAAAAGTGGTGCTGTCACCCCCTCCAGGAATCCTGGTGTCAGTGAATGTGGGGGTGAAGGAGAGTTAGGGGATGTGTGTGGCCTGCTCAGCAATTCCATGCATGGTAGCATTCATTTATAAATGGTGCTCTAGAAAAGCTGTATATGTGCAGAATACAGGGCCAATGAGCTTCGTGTTGGCCATATTGAGTTATTGTGTAGTGGGATGCGAAGTTGCAAGTGGTGTAGACATCTACCTCTAGAGGAAGATTGGTTTTGAAATAAGTGTGTGAGAGACACTGTCTGGTACTACTGAAAGCTGCCAGAATGGATGTGATGACACATAGATATGTCTAACCTACAGCTAGTTTCCAAATATCTATTATAATTAAAATATTCATTATAAAGGAAGTTTTGTTACTTAGTATACTGAGTATATCATATGTTTTACATACAACTCAAGGTAATTCCTTTGTATTTGATGCAGCCCAGACATGCCAAACATGTCCAATATGCAGGCTGCAGGTTGTACTACCTCATAGAGTGATCAAGAAAAGGATGCACAATAGTATATTACCATAACAATATGGCTCATGTGCAAGTGGAGGAACCAGAACCTTGAACAGGGTAGGAAGAGAAAATCAAAGAGACAGCAGTCACCACAGAGTAGAAAAGAGAAACAACCTCAAGATAAAGGTTGTTAAAGCATCTATTTGATTGAGCCCCATGGTATGGAAAGTAGAGATCTCAGTGAGAACAGTGGTAAACACTTTAGGAAGAACTGGAAGATTATGAAGAGCTAGACACTGCAAGAGTATGAGGAGCTAGGATATCCATTGCTGGCAAGAATATGAGGCTGGTAGAGGGTTTGCTTTGAAGGTCGAGTAGAGTTGAGGATCTTCAAATGTTGATGGCAAGGGGAAAGATTGGTGGGCGGTGCTTAAAGATGCAGGGTAGGGGCCAGGGAGATGGCTCAGTGGAATAAACGCTTCCCTGGCAAGCTCAAGGGTCTGAGTTCAATCCTTGGTTCCACAAAAAAAAAAAAAAAAAGAGATGCAGGGGAGGGAGGAAGTAAATCACAAAGTCAGCATTTGAGAAGGAAGGAGGGTTAGGCTTCAGAGAGTAGATAGGCCAGAAAGGCATCACTCTCTAGAGAAAGCAGGATGGCTTTCACTTAAGGTAGAAGGATAGGTATGCATGCAGTGGAGCAAGTAGTCTTAATAGATCATGAGACTGCATTTGACAGAGGTCTTACCTATGCACCAGCTTATCTAAAACTAGTTTTATATCTAAGATTCCTTAAAAGCCTTTTATATTTGAATGGTGCTAATAAAACTATCCTGTCAAATGAGTTCCCACCCAAATCAGTCGTGTAACTAAGCTTATTGTAAGGCTTTTTGAAGGCTGACCCATCTAAAAATGGCCACCGAAGACTTCAGCAGCAGTTGGCTTAGAAGCACTAATAAGGAGGAGTTAGGGGATCTTTTGAGTAAATTAAAACAGGAAGCAATTACTAACCTTATATTAGCTTTTTCCTCTTTACGGTTTGCATAACAAGGGCAGGGCTCTAATTTTAAAAACTCTATGCAGTTGTGCTCTTGAATGCCCAGGTTACAGAGCCCTAAGCTGTGGGGGATGTTGTGGTTGCCTTGGTGCTGTGGTCAGAGGCTCTGAGTTCTGTGTTTAACAGCTCCTGCTTGTGCTCAGCTAAGGGTGTGCAGTGTGCGTCTGCCATCACGTGCAGCTGAGACATGACCTTTGCAGGTGCTAGAAAACAGATTTGCTTCAGGCATTTGGCACGTGTTGGGATCTGTGTGGCACTCTGAGAAAATCTTGCTATGCAAAATAGAAATATAACTAAACATTAAAACACTTAATGATTTCTTAAAGTAACATGCCCTTTCATTAAGTGGAAGCAGGATATATAAAATCTATATCCAGTGTTAAACATAGACATTTCATTGCAAGAATATTTCTCCAATCTGAAGCTGAACAGCTGTTTCTCCAGATGCCACATCAGGGCTCTGAAGGGAACTGTTGCTAAATCCAATACCATAGTTAGCTAGATATTGAAAGAAACGCTACGAGATGTATCTGATCTAATCAGTGAGCCTCAGTGAGCTAAAATTTAAACACACAGCATGGAATTAATGTGGGAATTTGGATTCCATTCTAAACAAGGGAAAAGTAATTGGCATGCATTTGAGTTTGCAATGTTCTAATTTTTATTATTTAAAACCTATTAAGGATCCATCACAAGAAACCTTCTGTGTTTTTCCTACAGTCAGTCCTCATTGTGACAGCTAGTTGTTTGTAGTGACAAAGTACAACATTATTATTTATGAGAAACAGCCAATGTGCACAATCCATATACTAACCTGACTCTAGTCTGTTGGAGCCATCAGGCTACATTATATGTATCACTACTTGACAGAAGTATGCAGAAAGTCGCAGGTAGCTCTGTGGAGGAGGTACTGAAATGGAAATGGAAAATCACTCACCAAGGATTTCTTATCACTTGCCATTCTGCACCAGCGTGGTCAAATGAACGGCAGAAGACTCTTACAGAAAGATGCCTCTGGTATAGACAGAGGTACTTGGGAATGTTACTGAAAAGAGAAATTTCCCCCAAAAGAACAAAAAAATGATTCTATGAAAGACTGAAAATTCACTCATACATAGTGGTGGATGACTATAATCCCAGCAGTGCGGGAGGCAAGGCAGGAAGGTATAGGGTCAGCCTAGAGTGGGCAGTGCAGGGGCTTAGCAAGTCCATGAACAAAAATAAAAATATGAAAGAGCTGAGAATACAGGTAGGTGTGAAGGTACTGAGTAAGTCCATAGAAATGCAAAATAAATAAATAAATTAAATAATTAACTGATTGGTTCTTTTTTTAACAAAAGCACAATCTCTTGAGCATTCTCCCATTTCCAAAATATTCTAAGATGTTCATTTATATCACCTAATTTCAGGAAGACTTTAAAATGCTATCAAATACTTCTAAGAATATTGCTTGTAATATTCTTTCTGTGCAAATTGGAAAAAATTGGAAAGTCAAATGGCAGTATACCAGCAATTCTTTTTTTGTGATTGATAAATTATAATCATTTTATTGCTTCCCATTTTTACTGAATGCTGGCACTCAGCATTTAAGAACTTTATGATTATTAAAATACAAGCCACTAAACAAATCCCCCCCCCCGCCACTTCCCAACATTTATGGAAAGTTTATAAACATCCTTCAAAGGTTCTTAATGAAGGAGTTGCTTTTGTTCCTCAAAGGAATATCTTTCACTTTCATGTTATTGATGAGGAAATTCTTTCATCTCTATGATTTGACAATCCACTGCTTCTATAACCTGCCTTCCTCCACGCTCCTTCTAGAACCCCAAAGTTCACTGGACCAGAGTCCCAGCCCTGGTCATTTGGCCGGCTAGTGGTCCTGCATGTGCCTTCCCCATCTTCTTCCGTGTCCTTCTACCATTTTGCCTATGCTCCTTTCTTATTTCCTGCAAATGAGGCACAAGGACAATAGTAGCTTTCCGTGGCCCTTTCTGGTGCCCCTGGGTCTACACAGCATCTGATCACTGAAAAATTAGTAGATGTGTTACACTTATAGCCCTGTTTTGCCAGTATGGCATGCCTTCTTGGAATCAGTAAGCAGTGCCATGTTATTTTTTTTAAAGTGTTTCAGACCACTAATTAGGTCATTTCGATGAGTGCCTAGCAAAATGCACCTTGCGTGTTATCTTCGGCAGATATGAAAGCAGCTATAAAACTTTATTAGAAAATGTAACAGAAAAGGAAGAAGGATATGAGAGAAAAATCATGGGTGACTTTACAAAAGAAGCTGTTGGTAAAAAACAGATGCAATGAACTGTGTTTTTCTCTGTTTTGTTTTTTTGTGGAACCAGGGATCAAACTCAGACCCTTGCACTTGTGAGCGAAGCACTTATTCTATTGAGCCATCTCCTCAGCCCCCAAACTAGTGTTTTTCAATATTGTACTTTCTTTCAAAACTTGTGTTTGTTCATGTTCATGTGCATTGCTCCCAAACTTCCAATGCCCCAAACACTCATATGAGCCGCTGTTATTTATGGAAGGAAAGCTGGGACCGATGACAGGCCAATAGCTAATAGTAATATGAGAATACTAAGACTCATTGCAGTGCCTGGTTGGAAGACTCTTGATGAAAAGGGATAGAGGCAGGTGGGTGGAGGGCTTTAAATGATTAGCAGGTTCCAATACAAAACTATGGTGATAGCCACAGACTTAAGCATTCTCAAGGGGATGGAAGTGGGAAAGGATGAAACTGAGAGTTGTAACAAGGACCCTTTTTCTGGTGACTAAGTCAGAGAATATGCTCCTAATGTCAATAATCAATCTTGCCAAAAGGAATGAAATTTGACTCAGAAGAGCTATGATGAGCTCATTACTGCTTCTCATGAACTTTATGTAATGGGCAAAATCTCTTAAGGAGAAGGCAAACAGTTCTCTGTTTAATATATAAATTAACTTTCTTGGCCACTAGGACTTAGTTGCCTGAATTGCTACTGTAGCATAAGGAATCACTCCTCAATGACCTGAAAAATGTGCTCCAAACAAGCAGAAACTTACTTTCTTCTTAGCGGGACAAGTAACTCGTTATGGTATCAAGAATCTGCATCTCTGCCACTTAAAAAAGGACTGCAAGTTTTGATCCTTGATTACTCACACACAAACTACACTTAAGAATGTCTAAAGACCTTTGATTTTTATTTTAAGTTCCAGTACTATTTCAGTGGGGGGGTTGCCCCCCAAATGCATACACTCACTCTATGAATGCGAAACAAATGCTAGTAAGACTGCAGTGTTGCTATAAATCCCGTGAAAAGGACCGCAAAAGAGATATGAATTGTAATTGAAATCAAATGTTCTTCATATCCCAGTTCTGAAAAATGCAATCATGAACAATAGATGGGTTACATCAAAGAATAGGCTGGGAAGTGAGGGTGAGCTTGGAGCTGAGGTAACAGTTGTCCTTAAGGACGGTTGCCACACAGCGCCATGATTAATTAAGGTACCTGCCAGTCATATGGGCTTGTCATTGCGTTGGAAAGGGCAGAACGCTCCAATATTTACAAAGGGATCACGGGCTCATATGTAGAGCGCTGTCATTGCTTCTCTTGGCAGCCTGTGACTTGCTGGCAAATGTCTTCAATTACAGGCAAACTGCCCAGCCTCACACGATCACAAACCAATTTGTCAAGATGTGTGTATTTGGAAAGCTATGGAAACAGAAATATTTTTCTTACTTTAAGAGCTCAGGAGAAGCTCTAACGTACATACATATGAAATATACCAAATCTTATGAAATTTCTTTCTCAGATAAATAATAAAGTGCTTGTGCCTTCCATGGGGTGGGGGAGGAGTGAGGGAAGAAATAGCTGTGTTGGCGCAAATGTGAAAGATCTATGTGTTTAAAGAGAAATCGCCATGTGGTGAGCTTAACAATTTCTACCTGAGCTGCACATTTAAGCTAAGTAATGTCACATGTTCTTTCCTGCAATAGGTCCACATTCCCTAGATTTTAAAAATTCATTATTTTTTCCATACTCTGTAATATTCATGAGGGCTAAGGTATTAGTTATTATAATTTATGTTATAAATAACAAAGATATAAAGATGAATATAGATGGAATTGGGAAAGCAAAATAAAATAAAGGCCAATTAATAAAGCAAGAAGAAAAATGAAAAAATATTAACATTTTCCCATTTTCTGGCTCTCTTTATATACTGTTTTACTATGCGTATTATTTTGAACTTTGAAAAATAGCTGCTTTCCTGAAACATTGATTGTGAAGTTAGTATCTTCAAAAAGTTGTTTCCTAATAGATTTATTTAGGAATTTTTAGAGTATTTGTGTTTGACTTCCTTAATTCCTGCTTTCCCTGTTTGACTATAAACTGAAAGACAGTAAGGATCATGCCTTTTTTGGTCACTATTCTCAAATCTGCCACAATTGTAATTCCTGGTAAAAGTATTTTTCAATGGCAATTGAAGGTATACTTTTATGCAAAAATATACCATAGTAAATCTGTAATGTGTAAATTAAATGCAGTTAAGAGAGCATCTACTCTCATGTTATAATGACTGTATTAATATACCAACAGGCATAGGGCTTCCAGCCATGGAACCGATTGCAGAATTATTTTTCCCCTGCAGTGTTTTTCAAGACTTGTCTTAGTTCACTTTGGTACTGTAAGAAAATACCCAGGTCTGGGTGATATGAAAAAAATATTTATTTAGTTCACAGGTCTAGGAGTCCAAAGCATGGCATGGACATTTGCTGGACTTATGGTGAGAGGAATCACAGGGCAAGAGGAAGTGGGAAGCAGATCCTGGGGAGTCCCAAACTCTTTGTATCAACTCGTTCTCAAGAGTAACTAATTTAGCCTCCCAAGGTCTAACTTGCTCCTGGAGGCCCTAAACCACTCTCAAGAACCTAACCTAGTCTCATGAGGAAGACATCAGTTCACTTATGAGGCCAGAGGTCCCAACATCTATCAGTACCATTATATTGGGAGTTAAATTTCAAGGAAGAGAATAACTCTAGGGATTTGGTAGGATGTTTTTTCTTCTGGCATTTCTTTTGGACATAGTTTGCTCTTCAAACTCTAACACACTAATTTCTTGTTTTGTTTTTTAAGGGTCTACAACTCAGCTCTTCTCTATTCATACCTAAGTTTATAAAAGCAAATAGCTAGACCATGAGGTTGATTTTTTTGGAAGAAGTTCTGTCTAACCTGGAAACTTATGTTTGAAGCTTTGTTTTTTCCAAAATGAATTGTGGAACTACTGCTACTCTTCAAGTTTAGACCTATATACATAGATTTCTAGACCTATATGCACAGATTTCTTAGAATAAGAGGCACTACTCTCATTGGGTTTATAAAATAGAAACAGAAATTAAGGTGAAATAAGCAATAGCAAAGTAGTAGAAGAAGGAAAAATACAGCCCAAAACAGCTTTCAGTTTTCCTCAGTTGTTCGTAAGAGTAACCATTTGTGTCAGTGTTTTAATAGGTATAACACAAGATATACAAATGCATAAGAAAGTATAAGATCGACTTACAGTGGCCACCCACAGAGTTGGATGAGGAAGCATGCAGAGGGTGCCCACACGCTGGAGACTGGAGGATTTCAGGTCTAGAGCTCACTGCAGTGTCCATGTGAGTCCGTGTCAGGAGGCCAATGGGTCTGTGAAGGAAGGTCGAGGGGTCTGTACTAGAAGACTAAAGGATCCAGGCCTGAGGCCAAAGGATCAGAGCTGGAAGCCAGGAGGCGACGTCTACGATGAAGACGAAGACTGGAGCTCTTCTGGAGCACAGGAGCAGCTCTGCCCTTCCTCATGCCACCCAGACAAGCCACCTTAGAGTGGCTACCACATCCTCAGGTGTAGAATTACTGAACTGATTTAGTTCAGCTTCTCATATTGACACAATTAACAAACTATTACACCATTATATAGTTATAAACAAATATTGTTGGTAAACTGAAACACAGATTTGCATTTTAAGAAATAGGCATTTCTTTTCAAATGTTTTAGATAAATGCACCATGTGAATAACTTGGTGTGGGTGAATGAATTATTGCAGTTACCTCACTAGAATGCTGAGTTTTATAATTCTGTGATGTGATTTTGAATTAGCTTTCGGAAGACCATTCCAACAGTTTATCAAGATACTATTGCTCTTGCGTTACTTATAAGAATCATTTACTTTGACAAAGTTTTTGTCTGGATTTTTACTCCTTTCTTCTAGCACTCTGATTCACTGAAATGTTGGCCTAGCATATGTCTGTGCCTTGTTTCTCAACTTCTCATTCCTAGTGCATGCCTGCTGCTCTGGAATTATTCTCAATAGCATCCTTCCTCTCTTGCAAAAATTGGAGCAGTTATTTATTGGATGAGTCTATTTACAAGAACATTTAGAACATCTTCTACATTTTCTTAAAGTTTTATTTTTGTTAGTACATCTGTAGGACCTAGTGTGTGCTGCACATCGACCTGCTGCATAGCTTAAGCTTGACTCACTTCTTCCTTCTTTTCCTTTTCGTGGCTTCTCTCTAAACAACTCCACCAATCTGGACTCTGCCACTGAGACCTGTCTAAGATGAGTATATGAGACAAGCTCAGTTGGCCATCTGATGGCTGTGACTTCAGAGACGGTAGCCAGCGTCTCTATACCCCAGCATCTGTATCAGTCCATGAGGTTTCCAGTAGCCCTCCTTAGGCAGGCAATGTGGTAGCTGTGAGCTGATAGTCTGGGGGCCAGCTGCATGGGTAGGAATCCCAATTTACTGTAACTTACGGTTCTACTGTCTACACGCATGTTGATAAATGTAAAAGTTCTTAGAATAAACTTAATATATAGAAGGTGCTTAGCCCTAGCTATTGTTATCAGCTTGCTGATAATTCTAGATAGTATAAGTGGGAGTGATTGAATCATAGCACTTAATCACTGGGATCAAATAGCACTAATGCATACTTACCTTGTGTGTCTCTAGCTTCTGTCCCTAATGCGGGCAATATTCTATTCATCATAGACATTCTTAACATGTGCATGCATAACTGTGTGCTCATAGGCCCAGAATTAGAAACTCTGAGCAGATTTTGCCTTTTATCTCCAAATAGACTGTTCAAGGATGCTAAATTACAGTTAAAAATCTTGCAAAATACCAGAACATTTCAAATAAGATGCAAATATGAAATTTACTTGCTCTTTGAGGATGTCTAAAGTCTTTGCTAAATTAGAAATTCAGAGAAAGGAAGGTTTATTTATCTTATTCATTGGAAGTAAAGGCCAGAATTATGATGGTTTAATGGTTTTTAACATTTTGTTGGTTTTTTCCAAGAGAGAGAATATATTTATATCTTAATGGCTCATACCTATCTCCCCATACAAATGAAGTATTTGATTTCTTTAAGAAGAAACCATAAAATTAAGGCATGATTGCCATGGAACGTGAGCTCCTACATGGATTGAGGCACTGGCCGCCCCTGTGTCCTCTGCGCATGTCCAGCATGGGAACCTGCACTGCCAGGGCCAGGGGACTGCTGAATTGCAGGGCCAGCACCATGCCGAAGCTCAGTGGTATCTGCCTGTAGTCTGCCTTCTTTCTTTCTACTTGGTTTGTAGGGATGCCATTCAGGAATAAGGAATTCGTGCGGCTTCTCTGAGCAGGTGATAGTGTGCACCGAGTTCGCACATTTCTTTGGGACCAGCTTACATTTGAACGTTTATAGTATAAGGATGGACTTAATAGCACAAATTCAGCTCAGTTACTTAACTGGAAATGTGCTACTCAGTTTTCCATTTAAATGGAAAGTTTATTAATATCAATGTAGATCCTCCCTTCCTTCCTTCCTTTCTTCCTTCCTTCCTTCCTTCCTTCCTTCCCTCCCTCCCTCCCTCCCTCCCTCCCTCCTTCCTTCCTTCCCTCCCTCCCTCCTTCCTTCCTTCCCTCCCTTCTTCCTTCCTTCTTTCTTTCTTTCATTTGTTTCCTGAGACAGAGACTTGCTCTGTATTTCAAGCTGCCCTTGAACTCAGTATTACCTGAGGCTGACCTCTAACTCCTATCAGTCTTCCTGCTTCAGCTTGCTGAGTTCCGGGGTTACAGGTATGCACCACCACACCCAGTTTTAAAGTAGGACATTTTCATTACTTATTGTTCTTAGGATACAAGGATCACAGCGATGATCTTGGGAAATGACCTAAGTGACAAGTATGTAGCACCCTTATGAATTGGTCTCCCCACCCTGGAAGAACACTTTCTCCAGGAACTTGAAGCTTACAGTACCAGGGCTATTTATGAGATGGGCTCTAAGGATGTGTGGCCCTCAGCAAGCACCTTGTATGTCTCCTGAGGTCTCTGCAGTGTGTCCAACATGGAGGAACAGCAGCCAGAGGGGCCTTGGGAAAGACAGATCAGAGTGAGGACTGGAGGGTGCTGGGAGTTTTGCTCTCTTCCTAGGCCCTGGGGTGCTTCACCCTTTTTATTCAAAATGATATTGAAGTCATTGCTATACGCAGCCATGCTCTGCTGTTAGGAAGTGTCACTCCTGCAGTGGTTGTTTTTGACTCTTATTGGAGGTACAATGTTTCCCTCCCCTATTCATATAAAAGCCAGCTAAGGTCCAGTGAGATAGCTCAGCAGACTAAAGTGCCTTCTTAAGCAAGCGCTGGAACCAAGACACCATATGCTGCACCAGCCCGGACCTCAGGGCAGGGTGAGCCGGCCAGAGTCTGGGCACAGTAGTACACACTTGTAGTCCTAGCACTGGGGAGGCTTAAAACAGGAGTGCCTCATCACCATGAGTCCGAGCTGCATAATGAGATCCTGCAACTACCAAATACATTAAATAATAATAATAATAGTAATAACAATAGTAATAATAATAATAAAAGGCAGCTATCTCAGGGTAAGTCCAGTGCTAGGACAGCACTGGGCATAGTACTGTGGGAGCTCCAGAGAGGAGGCTGACATGGTCTTAGGCCCTCAGAGAAGGTCCCTCAGGGATGGAGGATGAGGCCTTCCCACAGTACACCCATAAACAGGACTCATTCTTGATGAAATAAAGAACCAAGTGCAGATATTTGAAGCCCAACTGATTCCCACTCATATTTCTATACTTCTTTAATGCTTGATTCCATGTGTATCATCATATCCCCATGCACTTGATCCTCTTGATGTCTGCTTTCTCCTCCTTTCTGATTCATGAAGCATTCATCCTCAGTCAGGACCAAGGTTGCAGCTCTGCATTCATCTGAGAGTGAATAGAGCAAATAAAAGTGATCTCTTTTTTCTAAGCTCCTGCAGTCTGGGTCTATGTGCTAATGGTGGAATTATGGAGTAAGATGAACAAACGAGCTGCAAATTCCAGCAGTGGAATTATGGAGCTGAGATGAACACATGAGCTGTAAAGCTTTGGGCAAGATGTCTAACCCTCCTGTGCATCGTCAGTCTGCTCCTCTGTGAAGCAGAGATGGTAATGCCACGTGAGGGGCTGCGAGAGGGGAGCACATGTAAAGTGCCTGACTGGTATTAGACATGGAGTGGAGATTCAGAGAGGCTATGCAAGCTATCGCTGTAACTTTCCTCACACTGTATTTAGGGTCCAGCATAGCACTCCACTTGTTAGACCTTGAGCCTTCTTCAGCCAGGGGCAGACCATAGACACCCGGATCTAGAAGAGACCTTCAGTATTCTGCATCCTGAGGGCTTGAATTTTTTAAAATTATATAATAGAATCATGAAATAGTGTAGAAGTAATTAAAAATATGTGGTGCATTGTGTCCGGATTCATGTTAGCAGACAAGTAAATGTGGTATAGGGGAAGGACTTCATTACATCACACCAGAAATTAATGGCTAGGATTGGAATGGATTTAATATCCGTGCATTTGTTCATTTATTCACCCATTCAGTTAAACATGTGAGCCTGCTCTGTATCTGCACAATGAAAATGTGAGGATTTATAATGCCCAACAGCCAGACTTGCTTCATATTCCAACAGAGCCGACAGTTCAGTAGAGAGCCAGACAACGTGCCAATACTCCTACATTGAAAATGTGATCCATAGTTAGAGTCAAAGGAAGGGACAACTATGCAGTGGACTGGGGAACCTACTGTAGACCAAGGGTTTGAAAAAAGGCTGCTGTATCAAAAGTACCAATTCGCCTATACAAGTACTATAAAATGTGTGGGCCAGATGTTTCTTATTCTCTTTATAAAAATACATTTGCAGTAGTTACCAAGCATAGCTCATCTGGTTGGGTGTCATTTCAGCTTGCCTTACCTGAAGGTTTTCAAATATTCAACTTCAAGTTTATAGAATCAGAACACATTTCCTAAGAATTAAGACTGCAACAGGGCGCACCCATATGGCCCTGCTATTCTCCCTCTCCTTACACCGACTTTCTCTGAAGCTTAGAGAAAGCACCCACCACAGGAGGTCTGCTTGTGTGTTTTCAAACTTATCCCCATGAGCATAAAAAAGAGGCAGCAGGAATAAGAGAGGAAAGTGCAACCCTGGACACTCCCATGCACCAGCTTAATTAGACTGTTTGGGAATTATCTGCTCTGTGTGCTTCCATGCCCCTACCCCGGCTCATCTTTTGCTCATTTCTTTGCTTGTTAAGACTTGATCAGAGGCTAGGAAAGGGCAGAAAAGGGAATTCCGCAGTCTCTGCTCCTTTTTATTAACAGTTCTTGCAAAAGGTTTTGGTGACAGAGAAGACTGAAGGTAAAATGAGATTATAATGAAGTTTAAGGATGGTGTCATTGACTTTTAATTATGCTAAGTCCTTTGTAGCAGATATCACTGAGATTGAGTGTGCTTTTTTTAAATTTATTTTTTATTTTATATTTTATTGAAGTACAAATATCAATCAGACAGTTTTAAGACACCTTAACAAGACAGATTCGATAAATTAATACATTACAAACTGTTTTCATACTGTTTTGGTATCGTACAAGGTACATACATGATATTATACTTACAGACATTATTATAGCAGATGTCTTTAAATTAAGAGTGTAGCTGTTTACTTATCTTATTTTTTATACCTGAATTATATAAAAAATTCAATAGTTATTTTCCTAGTGGATGACCGTAGTACTAGAAGTCGACATAATATCCTGTCCAACCACCATCAGTGCAAATCTTGCCTCTCATAGGATTATGTAGAAGCACAGCATTATCTATCCCAACAAAGCAATGAGTGTGCTTTGTAAGTGCTCATCAAATCCATTATGCTACCTTGGCAGAGCTTGGTAAATGCCTGTTTTTACTGTAAGGAATATTATTGAAAAGATGTAGTAGTTATGATGGCTCTCTATTGTAGTTTGTTGTCATTGCTATTATTATTATTACTATCTTGAGACAGGATGTAACTATGTAGTTCAGGCTGCCCTGGCCTCACTGGTAGTCCAGTAGCCTCAAGCTTGCAGAAATGTTCAGCCTTCTGTGCTTCTCTTTAATGGAGAAAATGGAAAGACCATCAAGAACAAATGGAGAAGGTCAAACCCCATCTATTCTCCCTGACCTTGGGAGTTGACTAAGAATCTCTTCTCCAGGACTTGTTGCCAGCCAACACGTCTCTGAATCTTGGCCGTGTGGGAACTCAGGATCCATTCCCTTCGCCTTCAGTTCTTCCAGGGTCAGAATGTCCCTTAAAAGGAAATTGCAAGTGATCTCAGTGTCATTTTGTTAAGTGTTTGTGTTTATTTTCCTCAGAAATTGGTTAGGAAATGTGACCCTCAAATGTGATAGTCCTGGGCTGGCAAGATAGCTCAGAGGACTCAGTGCCTGCCTAGGCAAGCACAGGGACTGGCATTCATCCCCAGCACCACACGTCCCACAGCCCAGCCCCAGGGCATGCTGAGCTGGCCATTGAGACTAGGCTAGGTGTTTCACACCTGTAATCACAGCACTGGAAAGGCTGAAAACAGGAGAACCACTTAGAGTCTAGCTGCATAGTGAGACCCTGTACCAAATACATTTTAGATAGTGACAATCCTATTTTTTTATAATATTTATTGCCCAGCATATCCTTCACCAGCTCCAAGTGAAAAACATAACTTATAACTCTCATTTAAAACTATAGTTGAAAAATTTGATGAAGCTATAATTCGCTTAGTAGAGTAGTTTTCATAGTATCTCTTAGAATCTTCTTACCTGTGAAATCCATCCTATAATATGGCCTCTTGAGGCCATATGGAGTCTTAAGACTCCCTCCATCTTGAGAAGCTTTTAAAATTATCCCAATATACTTGAGATACTGGCACAAACTATGAAATCTGTTTTCAGAAGAATTGTGTGCAGAAAACTTGACAAGTATGAATTAATGTTTGCATTTAGCCTATCATATAGGTCTTGTTATTTAACCCACTTAATAATTTGAAATTTAGAATGATTCCAAAAGTTAGCCTGTGGCACCCAAACTTTAAATTATCTTCATCTGCATCAACACCATCTGCTTCTTTTGCTTCCTGTAGGGTTAGCAATGTGCTCTTGGCTAGATCTCCCTCCCTCTGCCCCCACACTCCACTGACCTTGATTAGTAGCTGAACTCTTAAACATTGATTTGTAGGCAAGTCATCTACATTTCTAGGGCTTCAGTTTTCTAATCTGAGAAATGCTGGTATCATGTGTCCTGTACACAGCCCAACATTAATCCTTAAGAATTTTTTGTTTGTTTGCTTGTGCTAGAACACACAGCCTTGAGCATGCTAGGTATGTGCTCTACCACTAAGCTATATCCCCAATCCTATTCTTATAATTTTAATATCAAAACACTGGCGAATGTGCATTAATACATTTTATCAATGTAGATTTTGCTGACGAAGGTTATCAAAGTACAACATGTTTGAGGTTTGTCTTATTTATACAATGGGCTTAGCTTTATCATTTCTGTTTGCCTATTTCCCAGTTATGTAAGACAGTCAGAGCCTCTTAAAAATAATGCTTGTCTGGAACACTGTACTACTTTAGTAATTCTTTTGTCTTCCTTAGCTTTTTCTATTGTTATGATTTTGTGTTTGCTTATTTTTCTGTGGAGATTTTTAGAAAATACCGACTAGGCACTGGAGAGAGAGTGCAGTGGACTAAGCTCCTGTTTAGGCAAGCACAGGGAATGGGGTCCAATCCTTGGTGCCACTGGTGGCACAGGCCCTACCCCTGGGTGCACTAAGCTGGCCACCAAGACCCCGCATGGTAGTGCACGCCTATTACCCCAGCACTGGGGAGGCTATAAATAGGAAGATCACTATGAGTCCGAGCTGCACAGTGAGAACCTATAACAAATATCTATTAAAAAAATATTGACTTAGGGGCTGAGGATGTGGCTCTTGCCTTGCAGACACAAGGCCCTAGATATAATCCCAAGAATGACCAAACAAACTAATTAATTAATTAATTAAAAATACTAACATTCACCCAAGCATATGTTACAGTATAGGCAGATTTTCACAGTAGATCAGGATTCTAAATTTCTTCTTCTACACCTTTTTAACTTAGTAAGAGTTGAAAATTTTGATTATAAAGTGTATTTTCTGTTAGAGATTTATTAACCTTACTGGTCTGTGATTACGAACATAATTGCCAGCCTGGCATATATGTGTGTGTGTGCGTGTATGTGCGTGTGTGTGTGTGTGTGTGTGTGTGTGCATATGAGTGATTATCGGAGACTAATGCATTCATTCTCTGCAAATGTATTTTCCAGAGAAAATGAGATTATCACTTATCCTAAGAATATCATTTTAAAAATTCTACTTGAGTAATGAGTAATCATTCTAGTGTTTCTCTTGCCCCAGTTGTTAATGAGCTGTTACCCAAAACTTTGTAAAGTTCTAAGAGTGATTTATAAACATCATTTAGATTTATTATAGTAACATTCGTTTAAAATTATCAGCTTTATATACTTGAAAAGCATGCCTCTTTGCTAATATTTTCATGTGTCCCCTTCATCTGTTGACATGTGATAAAAGATCTGTGTCTACTTTGATTTATTCATTCTGAGAGGAAAGCCTCATTTACCAATAGTATCACTTAATAGTGACTTTTAAAACTTATGAAGACATTAGCTTAATGAAATAGCTTACTTTCTAATGTCGTGTGGTTTTAGTTCTAGATAAAAGCCAATTACTGGGTTTCCTTCCCGGGCATGTGCACTGACGGTGCTGGTCAGGGTGGGGCAGAATGGGGGCCAGTACTGGCCACAGTGATCAGCTGAGGAGTCACCTGGGCTATGATAGCTCTGCGAGTCCTGGGGTGCTGGTGTCTAGTTAGCCAATGAGTGCTTAGAACACTATTTATCATACAACTAACTTGTTAGAAAATCAACATTTTCTCAACTGTAAGGTTGATGATTTTTAGGATTAATTACTAGGGTTATTAATCCAAACAATTAAATTTTCTCCTAAGCATATAGCTGTCTGATTAATTAATCTATTAATTAATCAGGGGCTTCTCCAGATGTCTGTTGAGATACTGTCCCTTGAGCCCTGCTGGGATATGTTTACAAACCGAGAATTAATCCCTTTCATAGCCAACTTTACAGTAAAAGGACACTATTTACTAAGAGAAGCCTGTTGTGAATTTGCTGTGAGCCAAAATCTATTTGTAATTATTTTAGGTAATCCTTCGCACTCACGTATGTGACATGCTTCTGTGTTGTGAACTGATAACATTTGATAAAATCTTAATCGCTTTTCAGATGTACCTCATCTCACCCTTCTGCAATGTGTATTTACAAAATTAAACATTGCAGCTGAAAATGGAAGAGTTATTACATCTTAAAACATGATTTGTTTATTTCAATAAAGCAAGAACATTGTCCCGATATCTTCAGTCATGTCAATTTCCTGACTTGCATAGAAGTTGTTACCTTCCAAGGCACAGGCTTAAGTGACGATGTACTTTTTTTTTTTTTCCTTGATTTTGGTTTCAAACTGATGAGAACTCCAGGTTCTTGGAACAGTTCTTCTATGACACTATGTGGGAAAGTCATTGCAAAATAGTTTCCTGGGTGGTGTTCTCCACTGGGCATGGCTGAATTGTCCAGTCTTCTCATCAGCCAGACAGCACTGAGATAGGACCACCTTCTGTCCATGGAGGCCACCCAAAGAACCCCTCCCTGCATGGCACTCCTTCTGCTAGACAGCCTGATCCTTCCCAGTGCCATAGTACTTTGACTGGATCATGGCAAGTGATCTTGATACATTTCCACTACACCATAATTCATGCAGCAGAGTCCTGGACATGACAAATTTGCAGACCATCCATTTCAAAACTAGAAGATAATGATTCTCTTTTTATCAATTGTTTTTAGTGTTGCATGTATAGAGGGATGCAGTACAGCAGAAAATAACATAGATTTTAGTATCAGACAGACTATGATTTGAAATATGCAACCATCTGGTGTCTCCATAGGTATAAAAGGAGAATCATGATGATACTGACTTCACAGGACAGCTATGGAAAATTACATTTGATATCTAGGGATCTTGTCCTCCTCTTCCTTAGCTTGTAAATAGTTAAGAACATGGTCTTTTTATCCATCTGACAGAGCATTTATTCATGCCCAATATTCGGAACTCAAAGGAGAAAAAATTTAATTTAGTTCAGTTTCAGGAGAGTCAGTCCATGGTCAGCTGCTCCAAGGCAAGAACATTGTGGCCAATGGACGTGGAAGAGCAAAGTGGTTTTGTTTATGGTAGCCAGAAAACAGAGCCTACTAACATTGTCAGAGATACATGCGAAGGACTAGACACAGCTTTAAGGTGCTATCACCCACCCAAGAGCACTCTAATCTCCTAGGAATTTTCTATCTTAACAAAGTAGAAATATCACCATTAGTGGTCAGAGCAGTGAAGGAGACAAACAAGACAAGAAAAGTTTGCACTCTCAGGTGGGGGAGACTGGGAATCTTGGGGTAAGTTCTCGATGGTTTTATTTGCCAAACTAATTTAAAATTTGCAGTAAAACAGTTTCCAAAATTATAACAATGGTGATCTTAATTAAGCCAACAATGGTTGGCTTAATTTTAATTAAGGTTAGGTATAATATAAAACTTTCCTACTGTTGGAGAGAAAATTCACTGTTTTTCCTAATCTTCCCCTCCTCCAGATCAAATCTAATATTTTACCTAGTGAAATACTTTGGGGAAATAATAAAAGTCCAAACGCTTTGTCCTATGTATTTTTGAGGCCTTAAATTTCAATTCAAATGTTTCTCTCTTCAGTGTTAATAGCAATGAGAACCAGACCCATTATGGGTTCAGGATTTAGTTCTGTTTGTTCTCATAGGAGATTTGTAAGAACTGAGTCCAGCTTTGCCTGACTGCTTGGTAAAACTCAAGACCCTGGGTCACATATTAAACTATTTTGGTACTCTTTCTCTCAGTAACTCACTTAAAAACCATATTTACATGTATTCTGGTAAACCAGCCTAACCTCTAAGCAATGTAGTGAAGGACAAATGCTAAGCCTAAGTGTGCTGCAGGGTTCCACCAGATCCTTAAACCAGGAGCTCTGGGACCTGGCAAATGCTCCGACCCCATCTTCTCCCATCTATTTTCCTGGAAGCTCCTATTGTAGAAGTAAGAAGCTCTTTTATTTGCAGAGAGTATAAGCATAGTGACCAGGGCCCTGGATCCTCTCTTCCCTGCCATAACAACTGAGGATGGAGCTTCAGCCCCTGGTCCTCAAGAGACTCCTGGGGATAGAGCTGCTTCCTTGTGGCTGCCCCACTGACATTGGGTTGTGAAGATTTCTACACAGTTTCCCCTGATGAATTTGTCCAGCCCCCTCTGCCTCTCTGCTTCTGCTGCAGGAGTCAGCCTGTGACTACTCAGGAAGTAACCAGACACCTAGTCCAAGGAACCAGATTTCTCCTGTTTTCTTCTTAGTTTCATACAAGCTTTTTATTTGTTTTTTTAAGAGACAAAAAAACACAATGATGCAGAATTTTACAACAAAATAATAGGAAATTAACAGTGGTTAATATATTGCATATTAGGGCAAGCCAAATAGCTCAGTGGATTAGAGGGCCTGCAAGCAGGTGCTGGGGCCAAAGTTCGATCCCCGGGCCTGCTGTGCCGCCCCACCTCTGAGGCACACTGAGATGGTAATTGAGACTGGGTCTGGTGGCTTGGGCCTATAATCCCAGCAACTGGGAGGCTGTAAGTAGGTGGATCACTACGAGTTCGATCTAGTAGTGAGACCTTGAACGCCCTATAGACCCTTCCCTAAAATGCCAAATATATATATATATATAATATAAACATGAACAGCTCTCTTCAATAAACTAAAATATAGTAGAATAGGTATCTTAGCTATCATTTTTTCTTTTCCGTTCCTTCTTTTCTCTTTTCCCCCATCCCAGTTCTTTACTTTTGGGAAGTTTCTTTCCCTTTCACAATATCTACTGTAGATTATAGATCTTATTTACTTGATAGACAAAGAAGCAAAGCAACAGAGCTGAGAAATGACCCTGCTCCTAATCTCTCTCTCTCTCTGTCTTTCTCTCTCTCTCTCTTTCTCTCTGTTTCAAAATTAGATGATATAACATATCTATTCTTAGAGTTTATTACTTTCTCTCCACTTTCCTCTCCTCATTTAGAATCCGTTGTTTTGACAGAATTTATCATGGGTTGTCACCCTTGATGATTAAAACAGGCACTAATGAGATGAGGCTTGTCAAGACGTGATCACAGCTCTATGCTCTGTTGGATGGTAATAGGACATCTTTGAGAGAGGTTGAGAAAGCAAGAAGTGTGAGAACAAATTATAGATTCTTGTAGATGAGGGCAGGGGTGAGCTGAGGCTACCCAGAATCAGAATTCCTTATGGAAATCAAATGCCACCAGAGCTGTTGTATGTTTGACACAGTGTTTGAGAGCTGCACCCAGCAACGTGAAGCAAATGCCAAAATTTAGGACAAGATGCCCACATATCTTCAAAAATACATGCTATGGTTGGTGCCAAACTAAGGGGACTATATTATTTGGGTGATAAACATAACATGAGAATCTGACACATTCAATAGTTTGCCATGGATCTCATTTGGAAGGCAGCTATGCTCACCACTATACCACCAACGCAGGAATGGATCTCATTTGGAATGCGTACACTGACCCTAAACAGCTGAGGCTGAATTTATACACTCTTCCAAAGGGACTTCTTCTTGGAGTTCTTTTATTCAGGACCAGTGTGGTGCATCCAGTAGTTGGCAGAAGTTCTTTAGGAAATGAGTGTCCAAAAATGAGCAAGTTACTAAGTCTGTCAGATTTCTGCCACATGGATTTGTATATTGATCTTATCCTAAATACCATATCAGAATATTTTCCTGGACCATAGACAACTATTTCATTTAGATGTTTGGATCATTAGAATATCTGTCTGTCTAGAACAGTTTCCTTCACTCATGTAAAAACTTATTTTTGTTTAAGATTTGTACTTGACTATAACTTGTGACTCATTAAAAACAACTGTCTCAGTTACTTTTCTCTCATTGCTGGGACAAATACCCGACACTCAAAATGAAGGAAGGAAAAGCTTATTTAGATCACAGTTACTGGAAGTTTCAGTCCATATTCAGCTGGCTCCAAGGCAGAGTGGAACATGGTAGTGGGCAACCTTTCAGATGGTGGCAAAGAGCAGGCAACGAAAGGAGTGGTGGTAATAGAGAGCAAGTCTTTCTCCTCCTTTTCTGCACCAGGCTGAGTATAGTACTTGCACCCATAACCCCAGCCTTGGATCATAAATTAATCACAAACTGTAGAACTGTATCACTGTATCCAGTGACTGCAACAGGCTTTCAGGGGACAAATACACATATACTATAACAACAGCCATACTGGCATCTGTTTACTATTGTTTCAGAGTTGAACTTCAGTAGATCCTGAACACATACACTTTTCAAACCTTCACATATGATCAAGTGTACACTTTGTTTGAAGGAAAACATACTTTAAATCTTAATCTTTAATCTTGATCATGAATTGGAATACTGGGTAGAAAAGATACAAAAGAAGAAAAACAACTATTTAAGAAAAGGCTTCAATTTTATCTTACATTATGGCTCCTTACATCTCATATAGGACTCAAGGATTAATTGTGATACATTGCTGGTCAACAGATGGGGTTGACACATCTTCCTTCACTGTGAATGCGATTATGCTTCTCAGTGTTGTTAAGAAGCAGCTACCCGGAGGAACATGTGCTACTGTCTGTTCATATTTTATGAAAACTATCTTGGTCCACTGCCTCCTTCACTTGAATTAGCACTCAATTACCCTTGAGGAAGGGCTGTAGACCCAGCCCTTCATATATATATATATTCATATATATATACATATATATACATATATTCATAAAAGTGACTCATTTTCAGTTCTAAACATAGAACATCTGGACTGGGAAAGGTAATAATAGTGGTGAGCTAAAATTATACTAATTTTTAAAAAGTACTTATAGGGATAGTATAAGGGTAATATTTTGGAAGTATCTCCTTACTGTGTCTGGTGAAAGCCTTGCAGATATGAACTCACTTAAAAATTCTCAACCAATACAATAAGATTAGTTTCAGAATAAGAAAATTTGTTAATGAGAGAGGTTGGGGCTGGAGAGGAAGGAGAGACACAAATATTTAAGGCAAAATTAGTATAATACGTGTAGGTGAGAGAGTTGGGGGTTATCTCTGATGAAACTAGTGGAAATGGTGAGACATTATTTGAAGCTGATAAGCATCAACTATAATGGATACAATGGAGATATATTTTCTAAATATACACCAATACTATGCTGTAATTTTCAGGCCATGTGAAAATAAGGATGAAATTGAAAAGATAAGACAACTCCAGTTCAGGTTGCTCTTTCTTTAAAGAAAAGAAAAACAATCTTATGCTTCTTCCCAGGGAATTACATCAGATACATTAACTGGCATTATTTCTGGTGGTTAAAACAGGAATTAAATTGAATTGTGGGGGGGGGTCATTAATAAAAGTCTTGCCAGTGTAATTTCAGGACCTCAGATGTATTATCCAGACATGTGTAATATTTTTAGTGCCGTATACAAGAAATTTTTATGAGTATGGAGTTGCCTGTGGATGTTAATCTGGATTTCTATTGACAAACAGAGAAATCTTTTTCATTAGGTTTCTGGTTTTGAGCTGCCTTTTTCATTAGAGTCAGACATTCCCCAATGATAATCCTGACTTCAAAACTATGATGATTAATTTTCAACTTGCTCTGACTACTAGTGGCAATAATAGGTGATGGGGGTAATGGGCATGTAGCACTCTGTCAGTAGCTGTGTCTCCCAGGGCCAGACCTGGCCCCTCCACAGCTGTCAGCTCTTGAGCTGTTTTGGGGTTCAGTCAGAGTTTGCCGTTTGCTCAGTGTCACTCAGCTAACAACATGTGAATCTAGATCTGGAACCCAGGATTCCTGAGTCCCGAACCAGTACATTTCAGCAAAACTGTAGTGAAGAGTTCAGCTAAGTTGACCTTTAGTATATTGTGAGTGCAGTAAAGCCACTTGCTGTAGTCCCTTTTCTTGGGGGTGAGATACGATACCCAACACCCACAATTTAAAGGAGGAGGAGTTTCTTTTGGCCCACAGTTTAGTCCAGGGTTCGCTAGTTCCAAGAAGAAAGGGTGTGGTAGAGATGCATGGGAGGAGGTGGGGAGAAGTGACGCTGCTCCCCTCCTGGTGTCAGGGAAGCAGGGAAGCACGGAAGCAAGGGAGGAGCCACGAAGGGAGATTCCACGTACCCTTCCTGGTCAGGCCCACCATATCCTAGCTCCTCTGACCAGAAATCACCTTTTAAGAGGTGTATCCAGTTTCCTAAGCATCTTTCAAACAGATGAGCTTGGTGGCCACTTCACTTGTAAACCCTGACAATGTTTGCTAGCAAAATTCGTTTGGCTGGGTGATGGATGGTTTGATTTTCGTATGTTTATAGAGGTATTGAAATGTGGGCTATGTGTTTGTATCTTTGATTGATACTATTCTCCAATAATTTTTCTAGAAGACATTAGTTTATGAGACTGTGTATGTATTCCTAGGTTTTAAATTTTTAGTAGCTGGATTAAAAATGCACAATTTAAATTTAATAATCCTGGGTCAGGGAGATGGCTCAGTAGAATAAGTGCTTGCCTGGCAAGCACAAGGGACCTGAGTTCAATCCCAGTTCCGCCAAAATAAATTAAATAAATAAATAAAATTAATAATCCAGACTTTAAATCAAGAATATAGGGTTAACATTATTGGAAAATAATGTTTTGTTTGTAAAGCTGAAAACTAGAGCAATGGTAGATACAACAAAACCAATATGAATTACACTAGATTGAAATGAGTGCTTTTGATATAAACATACCATCCGGACTTTTATTAAGTGATGCTTAAGTATTAAGACATCATAGTTTGAGCTAGTGATTAGATCAATGAAAAATTTCATTTTTGATGTTGTCCTTCATTTTTCCTACCCTAAAAAACAGGAAGTTCTTGAAAGATAAATCAAAAGTACAGCAAACATATTCTTCAGCGGGATAGAACTGTGAAGGAGTTACACCGTTACCCATAAGCAGAAGGTAGTTTCCAAGTCAAGTTCTATGTAATTATAAAGTCACTTTCAGAGAGGGGAAAATTAATTGGCAGACCTGGGATGTGCCATGAGTCCATGCCATCCGGTGTTACATGAGGATCCAGTTTTAACTCTGGTTTTCAATACTGGAACTAGCTTTGGCTCATCTTTCCTTGAAGTGCCAAGGATCCCTCGCTTAGCTTGGTTGGAAGAATTCTTTTGACTCTGACATACTGACTTAATTAAGCTTCACCATCATGGAATTTGTGAGGCAAGGTTGGCAAATTTACTGAATGAGTTCACCTAGGACATAATTTCCTTAACAATTAGCTTCACACGTAGGCCTAGAACCCCTGCGGCTCACGTGCACTGCTGTGCTTTCTGGGATAACTGGGGAATGGGAAACAGAATATCTTTTTAATTAAATAAGATCGACAAGAAGACCTTCTAAAGCTTTAAAATGTAACCACTGATTTGTACCTTGTACAGGATAATCAGAGCCCTAGCCATCAAATAAATAATCTGCAGCCTGGTTGCCTCCACGGAGCAGATTTCTTGGTCTCCAGGGTCATTTTCAGTACTAGGTCAATGTCATGCTCACATTACCACTTTTAGCAGTATTTTAACTTGATACAATATGTGAGCATGAGCAATGGGGAAGAACCTGGAGGTAATTCTTGTGTTCTTGATCTTGTTTTGGAAACTCAGGCATCATGTTACATATTTGGAAAATAAATATTTTAAAAAATCTTTTAAACAAAGCAACATATAGAAAATAAGGTCTATAGGAAGAATGTCTTTTAAAATATTGACATATATTGTAAAATATCTATAGAAATTCCATTAAAACTGGCCATTCACTCTTTCATGGCTCCTTAAGTTCAACAGAATTTACAGTTTAGATTGTAATGCTTTGCAAGCTCATCATGGAGTAATTCACATTGGAGAGAGAGATGAGTTGAATCCAAAAGATAAAGACATTAACCATGAAGATTATATATGGCTCTGGGCAATGTACTTATTTATTTTTTTAATGTGTTTTTAAAAAAGATTCCACTTCTAAGGAGGTAAGGCAAAATGGCAAAGACAATAACATTTTCTGCCTGAGGGATGTGTGAGGCACAGGATGCTTACAACAGAAAAGACTGGCGCAGTCCAACACACCACAGTTCTGAGTGAATAACAGGCTCCAAATACAGAACTAGGGCATTAGCAAGTGAAAGGGGAATTCAGTTCTGGTTAGTCCCACAGATGGAATTGGGACCCATTATGCTCAATAAAAGGAGGGTATTTCTACTATGCAGCTGTTTACAGGAGGACAGGCGCTGTCTGGTTATTTTTCTCTTATTGCTGGGACAAATTCCTGAAGCTCAAAAATAAGAAAGGAAAGGTCTATTTAGCTCACAGTGAGCGGAGGTCAATGGAGTCCATACAAAGTTAACTCCAAGGCAAACTGACACAGGGCAGAGGGCAACAGGTCATGGCAGGGGCATACAGCAGAACAGCCAGCACAAATGGGAGGGGCATTTGCAACAGTGATGCAGAGAGCCAGTCCATCTCCCTTTCCTTGCATTCGGGCTCCCCGCCCCAGGCTGGGTGCAGCACTCACGCCCGTAATCCTAGTGGATCATGAGTTAATTGCAAAGTCCAGAAGTCTGCCCCATGACTGCATGAGGCTTTTGGGGGGACAACTAGACGTGAACCATAACAGGGACCCAGGGGGCTGGGCAGTCCTTGTGTACCGCTGGGCCCTTGGATGTAGGTGCTGTAGACTCGTGGCACACCCGGAAGTGAGTGACTCTGGTGGCCTTCTATGATTCTGACTTGTTGTAAAGTGATCTTTTATTGTCTGTCTGTTTTTCTTGGATTTTCACTATCTCCTGTTTCTGTTTTAACAAACACTGAGAAGTTTTACTGGTGCCCTCAGACTTATTCAAACAAAACAAAACAGGCATGAGTGTGACAAGACAGGCCTGAAACCTAAAGTATATTCTTAGTTGCAATACTTCATATACATGTGGCATAAGACTGTCTATTTCTATGACATTTTAAAGTTTATTTCTATTCATTCCTTCAGTCATTCATTATTTACATGATTTTTTAATAGATTTACCACTTGGAAAGTCTGGTTAGGTGGTAGTGAGAAAAATTGCAATAGAACCGACTACAATAGGTAAGACTTACAAAACATGGCACATGCCAGGTATTCTTCTAAGAATGTAAAAAAATTATATAGTCATGTGCATATTATACAAACATTATATGTATAATTTGCACATTTGCTTTCCATATTGTACAGATGAAAAAAAAACAACCCAGGAAGAGTGAAGTCAGGCACTTTTCACCAGAGTGCAGACAGCGGAGCTGGGAGCAGATCTAGGCAGAGGGCCTCCCACGACAGTCACAGCAGGAGCGTGGACAGCCTTGCCTGCAGTCTTCAGCTCCACAGCAGCTGCATCCAAAGAAGGGCACAGATAGTCTCTGCCTTCTGCTCTCCAGGTAGCAGATCGGACCCTAGGCTTCAAAGCCGTTTAAATGCAGCAGTTTGCAATCGTGGCTAGGCACAACCATCACTCGATGAGCTTCTCAACGAAATCTCCTTAGCTTTTGGAATGTTTTTTATTAACCATGATGGAACTTTGAAAGTCTTTTTTGAAAGCAGAAAGCAATTACTTTTTAAAGGACATTTATTTTCCTGTATTAAAAGGTTAAGCGCTACCCTTAAAGGACACAGTATGTTTCTAACTCCATGTTAGAGATTTTATTGTGGACCCCCAACCTTCACTAAATTCCTATAATCCATCCACACTCCCAGTACCTCAGACTATGAACTTTTATAAAGATATGACCTTTGGGAGGTAATAAAGGGAAAAGGGGTTCATTTGGGTAAGCACTAAGCCAATGAGTTATGCTTGTATAGAGTGGCTACACAGCCATGAGTGGCGACCCATGCCTGAATCCCAGTGCACTGCGAGGCTGAGCCAGGAGAGTCACAAACACAAGCCCAGCTTGGACAACTTAGTAACTTGGCGAGACCCTAGTTTATTTGAATTAGAATGGCATGGTATGGCATGGTATGGCATGGCATGGCATGGGATGTAGACTGCCTGTGTATGCAGCTCTGAGTTAAAACACTGGCTTCCATCTTCAGTAGCCTCCACTTCATGTACACAGAAACACACACTCACACACACACACACACACACACACACACACACACACGCAAAGACATACATATGGGGAGCGCACTGGGTGACCATGAAGATGGCTTGTGCTGGCTCTAGGAAGGAGCCACCCTGTCCACCTTACTCTTGGATTTTCTCCCTTTAGAGCTCCAGGATAATACATACTCCTCTGTTCAAACCCTTCAGTCCTTGGCACTGTGTTCTGGCAGCCCTAGCAAAATGATGTACTTCTTGTAAGGCTTTGCTTCACATTTCTATTGGATTGCTACATCAGGAACATAGTTAAGAGATCAGAGGAAAAAATTGACTCCCATAAAACATTTATTTTCCTTTGATACCTTGGATTTAATTTTCCAAGCAGTGCAGTTCAAGTTAGCACAACTTGGGGCTTTTATTGATTTCTTTAAACAGTTGGGAAAACAACCCCCAACAAAGCATTGAGATCTCTCATTATACTGTACACCACACTCTGTAAAGTACAACATAATTTTCTCACTTATGAAATACTTTCCATGCTGGGCACAAATCTCATGTTACACATCTTATATTGTGCATGTATGGGTTTACATTTACATTTATATGTGAAAAGTAGCTGGGCATGCTGATAAACACACAGTGAAAGGAAGGCAATGGATAATTTACCTGAAGCATTTAGTCCATTGCAATTTCTATTATTCCTGGATGATCTGCCCTTTTGGGGAAAAGAAAAAATCACCTCAAAAGAGACCCTGTATTCGTGGCAGGACTGACTGGTACAGCAACTACACTCCTGGAAACAGTTGTTATGCTGGGTGACGTGGTGTCCCAGGAAGGGATTTGCAGCAGGCACTCGCACCACCATCTGTTGTGTGGTGTATTTACTACAAAATTGTGTTTGAGCATGGAATTGAAATGTTTATTCTTGCCAGTAGCTGATAGGACTAACATCGTCACTGGACATGCAGAAAGCCATCAGGATGTCCCTGAAACACAGCTCACCTGCTGGTGCTTTCACCAGAACTTCCCATACTTCTGCATGGGAAGTATCAGGCCATCATCGGCCTTAGAAGACTGAATTCTAGAGTCTGCATTATGGAGGGGTTTCATTCCCTTTCCTCAATCATTGCAGAAAGTTTAATCAACACCAGGTCGAGGGGGGCTAGGAGGATAGATTGGCGGTCTAAGCGTCTGCCTGGCAAGTGCAAGGACCCGAGTTCGATCCCTGGTACCAGATGCTGTGCTGGCCCCAGATTCCTGTAATTAATAAATAAATAATTTTTAATAATTAAACAAGAATAGGTTGAGGGATCCTATTGAAAAGAGGTTGAGGCAGAGGGCTATATTACTAAGACATTGAAGACCTTAACATTCTGACCCAAAACTACTTTTCTAACCTCTTCTCTTATCAGTATTCTATTCTAACCATCTTATATCTTGAATTGCTTTCTCTAAGTCTTTATTCAAATCCTGCTCCTGAATCATCATACTTACCTCTTTATCTCTATGTATCTATCTATGTGTCTATCTGTCTGTCTGTCTGTCTATCACCTATCTATCTGCCTATGGTAGCAACAGTGGTAAGCTTGGTTTCAGAAACTTAACAAAGCACAGGAATCTGCTATTCTCTGGATCATTTTCAACCTCCATAAAATAGATGGCATTATATCAGGCTATTTAGGTTGTTTCCTAGCCAATGACAGGACTTAGTTTTCTTAGTACCTTTTATTCCCAGAGACCATTGATAAGTTTTTTCTTTTTCAGGTGCCTGGCACAGCAGAGAAAGCAAAAGGAAAAAGGGAAAGGGTTTTATTATCTTTGAGGACATGGAGAGAATGTGGGGAAGATGAGGAACTCTCTCAATTGGAACAAAGGGAGGCTGAGGCTTTTATGGTTTTTTGCCAGGGGTGGAGTTTGAAGGGGAGGTTTAGATATACCTGGGGGAGTTGACTGAGGGTCTCCCTGAGGTGGCGGGAAGGGGGAAAGGGAATTGCACCCTGAACTGAGTTGGAGAAGAAGGGAGGAGGTGGTTCTGGGAAGACAGTTTTTTGTTTTAAGGGTTTCAATCATATTGGATGACCACCATAATGATTCAGCAATTCATAGTAGGGTCAGAACCTATCACTACCAACACACCCATGAGGCAAAACGGAGTGTGTTTTAAAGGAACTGCTCGTGTTTTTTCGGGGAAATTCAAAAAGGCTGAAGAAAGGACGTGACCCAGAATGAGCTCAGCAGAATGATCTGTGAAACAATGATGCTGAATGCTGGGAAGATGGCATTTGGAAACACAAGCAGATGACACCAGTGAGCCTGGATACTGGTCACAATAGGAGGAATCTCCGAAACAGTGTGTTGAGAAAAAGAAGTTACTCTTCCATGTCTATGAAGGTGAAAGCAGCAGTGCTAACTGATGGAGCTGAAGCTGAAAAGTGGTTCCCTGGGGTCAGGGAAGCAAAGCCTGAGAGAGGGCATGCAAGGACTTTCTTTCCAGAATGCTGTTAGTTTGCTATGTGTTGCTTTGGCCAGGGATAGCACGAATACATACACATGTAAAAGTTCATCAAGCTGCGTCCTCCATTCAGGGCTTCTACATCTTACTGTATGTAAAGTATACTTCAATTTTTTAAAACAAGCTAATCAGGTTGAAAGCATACACATAGAATAGTATATTTAAAAACATCACAGATTACACACCACATCTGAATTTTCAGTTTATAATTCTGGATTTTAAAACCTTGTTGAAATGGAAAATTAGGCTTCATTGATGCCATGGGAATCCATTGGAGTTCTGATTTTAGGATTAAATTCAACAAATATGTACCATTAAATATTTATTAACTTAAAAATAGATCATCCATAATTTTGACTCCTGTCTTTTGGCATATGTCTTCTGTTACAGGGAGAAGCTATTCATTTGTGTTTATATCAACGTAAAAGAGATTCTATTTATTTTAAGAGAAAAATTAACTATTATTTTATTCATGACCATGAACTTGTTAAAGCCTTCCAGAAATAGTGGAGGAATTTTCCATATACACTTCACTGGCAAAATCCAAATATTAATAAATACTTAGTTTTTTGATTTATGCTTAAAACATGTGTCAATATAAACCTATCTCCCTCGAGAAATGAAAACATTGGATGTAATAAAACAGTTTTTTGAACTAGAAGTGTATCTAGTTCAGTGTTTTTATTTAAATAAATAAATCATAGCCATAGTGAGAAGTTCGCTATCCCAAGGATATCATTTCTGCTCTCTAATCCTGCTGTTCTTGGTGAGAGATAATGGCTTCCATCTTGACTTTTCTGTTGTTTAGAGAATTCACTGCCAAAGGCCCTGAAATGGGGCATCGGCCAAACTCAAGCTCCACAACTTCATAGACTGTGAGTTGGGCCTTTGCCTTTGCCTCTCCCAGGCGGAGGGCCTTCATCTGTAAAGGCTGGGCCACTGGGGCCTGCCTCGGTGAGGAGCCCTGTGGAGGATGGTGAGAGAAGCCGACCATGTGAGGCTGGTAGCAACAGGTGCTCAGCGGGTGCTCCCCTTTCTGTCCCTCCTCCTGGAAGATCTTGTGGCCACTGTGACTCTGTGTTAGAATCAGCAGTGGTCACATTCTTTCTGTCACCTTTCAGCTTTTGTAGTCCTACTCATTTATCATGATCATTCCCAAATATAGATTAGTAAACCTAGAAAATACTTGGTTCATATAATTTTCGTTTCCTTGCTTTAATGAATTTAATAAATAAATTCCACTGGTCTAGAGCAAGTAAAACCTGTGGAATAGATGTTTCTTACCTGTGTTTTGTTTATTGGGGTAAATATCTACTGCATTGAGTCTCTTCTCTATTTTCATATATATTTTCTTCCTTTTGGTGGTGTTGTGAAAGGAACCCAGGCCCTTTCATATGCTAGGCAAGACCTCTACCACTGAGCCACACAGTGTGAATCTGTCTTCTAGTTACCTGAGGGGAACTGTGGACAGCATTTCTCTGGCTGGATTTTACACTTGGTAGGAGAGGATGCTGTCCTCGCAATAGTGGATTTTCACTGAGTTATGCTAGCTCAAAGGCTTATGAAGAAAAATTATTCTCTAGAGAGGATGCAAACCCTGGCAAGTGGGAGAGCAATCCTGGAAGCATCCATGAACGCAGGATCGCTTGTGTGAGATGTGTGTTCAGAATTTGCTGCCAGGCAACTGGGTATCCAATGACTTTAGGAAAAGGCAACCTGGAAAAAGCAACTTTTCTAATTCATTGGCCTTTGGAATTGGTTTGTGACTTATAGACTCTACTTAGAACATAATTATGCCATTTTCATCTTTGCAAATGTGGCATTCTCTTGAATCTAAGCGGCAGGGATAACTTTATGAAATGAAATTGCTCCATGGTGCTTTAAATGGAAATTGCTGTATCAGCTGCATGGCAGTATCTATTCTGGAGTCTAATTGAAATTGCTCTGGCAGATGCTGGAAACAAATGCTGGGTTACATTAGCTTATGGGGTCACTTTCTCCAGTGTGTCACATGCACAACTCATCATATCCCTCTGTGTCCTGTGTTCTGGAAAGAACACAGGGCCAGGAGAAGGGACTTTAGGTACTTTCCTCAGTATACTGAATTCCTCCAGTGATACTGGGTGTGTTTTTGACTGGTGGGTGTCTAGTATGATAACATTACCTATTTCCCACAACTACCATATGGGCTTGTATATACAGATTTAATGTGAAAGTATTTAAGAGATAAAATTTATTGGGCAAGTGAGTCATTTATTTTTTTAATATTGATGCTGTCATTATATCAATATGCATTTAATCTTCTATTCAATAAGCATTTTTGAGTATCTAACAGTGATGCTTAAATATTATTGAATGCTTAAACTATGCCAAAGCCTTCTGCTTTTTGCTTTTAACTCAATCCCCACAATAGCCCTATAATCTCTATTGTATAAGTGAAGAAGCTAAGTGGCTTTTAAAATATGGATTGAGTGCTACAGATTCACTAGGCAGGGATTGTCCTGCTGGATTCACGCTGATCTGTGTGGAACTACCTGATGTCAGGACTTTAGAGGCTAGGTGAAAGGCGGATAACTACAGAGATGTTGATCGGCTTATGTTTTAACGTAAAGGTGGAGAAATAGCTCAAGGCTGGCGCAGTGCCATGAATGAAGCTTGGCAGTGCTTGAGAAAGAGTGGTGGTGGTGGCTGTGGGGAACTCAAAGGTGGGCAGGGCTGAATGGAGCCTATGACCTCCACTGAGAAGGTTTGGTATACTGGAGTAGTTCATTTCTGTTTAAATATTTCATCTTCTAAAAAGACTGTGTCTCCTGAAAGTCGGAATTCTTTGGAAAGAGCATCTCTAAAATATCATTAAAATAAAAAAAATCATTAAAAATGTCCTTTCCAATCACTAAAATGACATTTTCTCCATTTTTATTTGAAAGAAATACATGAGGATTGGGTGTAACTGAGTGGTAGACACTGGTCTAGCACATGAGAGGCCCTGTTCTTCTGAAGAATAAAGAAAGAAAGAAGGAAGGAAAAAATAATAGAGGGCAAGAGGAAGGAAGCAAAGAAGGAAAGAAAGAGGAAGGAAGGAAGCAAGCAAGGAAGGAAGGAAGAAAGGAAGGAAGGAACGAAGGAAGAAAGGAAGAAAGAAAGGAAGGAAAAATAGGGAAGGCAAGAAGCAGAAAATTTAAATGAAGAAATAGAAAGTTGCCTACATGGTGCTTTCAAAGTGCCATGGTACTTTACCCGCAGAGTATATCTTGAAATGAATTCAGTGCTTAGAGAACTATGTACTTGTCTCTTAATATTCTAGTGGCTAAAGTAAAAGTAGACACACACTCAAAAGCACATGCTTTGATCTGGCGAAAAATGTCCTACAATCTGTGAAAAAGTCAGAGCAGATACATTAGTCACAAGCATGCATTTAAGGAAAGATATTCTATAATACTCCTAAAGCCACAAATTAGCGACTCACTTTTTTTGTCTAAATGAGTGGTAATAGAAAAGTGTGCCCTTTCTATTTCATGGTGACCTCTCAGAGCAGGGGACACCCAAATCCTTCAGAAATTCCCGAGAGATAAGCCAGGCAGGAGGTGTCTGTTAGCAGAGTTAGGGGCTGGAAAGAACTCTTTGCTGCCCCCTTCCAGGGGCTGCAGTAGCTATCGGACCTTCATCCCCTTTGCCTGTATTGGGAGAGGTCACCAGAGGGTGGAACCAACCTGCCAAACTTGGGAAGCTCCACCTGGTCTGCCTGCCCCTAATGGCCTGGTGCCTGGGCCCTTGGGCTCTCACAAGTGCCTGCATGCTGTGCCTGCTCATTGCAGGCTGCTGGAGCCTGGTGGGTAGTGGGAACCTTCAGCTGCTTCCTTTGTAGGTAAAGGCCTAGGACCCCTTGGTACCATTTGCACTGTTATGTCCTCTATATGAAAAATAATGTAATTTAACTACAACACATTGAATGCTGCTGTTTGTCTGGAGAACCATGTGGAGCCCTTGCTGCAAAGAGCATCTACAGCACTATTGTTATTACCACAAGGCTCTTCCCTGCGCAAGGAAGCCCTGTGGGTGTCTTCCCTTTCTTTTCATCCCTGCTTCTCTCTTCTTCCATCATCTGCTCTCTGTTCTGCTTCTGCAGGTCTGAACTCTGTCCTGCATGGGTCACTCATCCATTTATTTATTGTTCTGTCCACCTGCAGCAAGCCTTTCGCTCTGCTGCTCACAGATCCTAGGCTCAGCCTTATTCCAGGTGGCCTCTTAACTGGCAGCTCATGACCACTTTCCTGCAGTCTGATTTTGGAAGAAGATCATGGTTCCTTCAGGCTTCTGATTCATACTTCTGTTCCTACAGCTCATAGATACTAGGCACCAATTTTGTGCAAAGCTAAGGAAGGAGTTCTGCTTTAACGAATTTACAGAGCTAGGAGCAAAGAGACCCTGGCACAGCTAGGTCTGCTTCAGGACAGAAGTAGTTAATGGCATAAGAGCCACAAGCCAAATTACAGAGGGAGGAGCACTTCCAGGAGGTCACACAGAGATTACATGAGGAGACCATGTGCTCAAAAGTAGCACTTTTTCGCAAGTGTGTAGGGAATTGGGTTTGGGTGGATTAAACAGCCATCTCTGCAGACAGCCCACTGGAAGGACTTGCTGACCTGGATGTCCAGGCAGATTGTACAGCATCCTTTCCTCTGTGCATGGTCCCCATGTGAACATGCTCTGAGCACATTTTTAGATATGGACCTGGGGATTTTGTGTGTGCAGAATTAAAAGGGAGACATGATAGTCTCTTTCTCTCTCTCTCAAAAGACAACCTGATTGCAAATAAACAGATTGCCAGTAGGCAATAAGAATGGTATGTTGGAATATGTCACATGATCTTAAATGGCAGGATAATGAGCTTGAATTGTATTCTGAAGTTGGAGGAGTGAGTGAGCCTAGCAGAGACGGATGACATCATCGGTTCCAAAGGGGAGAGAAACTGGACAGGAGAGAGACCTTGGGGAAGGTAGTTCAAGTTTCATAAGAAACAATGAGACAAAGAATGAAGCAGTGATGGTGAGATCACGGGCTTGGCTAAATACAGGAGGTGTTTTTTGAGAGACAGTCATGGAACTCAACTTGCAGTTGGACAAAAGCCAGTGTATGATTCAAGGGTGGAGGTGTGTGTGGGGATGAAGTCAGCGATGAGGCCAGTGCCTGGGCCTGGCTCCTGGATCACACAGGTGGTTCAGCTGCCATCCAGTGACATCCTCCTCAGGTCTTGGTGGTCAAGCCTATCCTCAGTCTCAGAAAATGACCCAAGATTGGTTTGAGCCAGTCAAGGCCTTTCATTTCCCTTTGCTGGTGATGTCTCAGGGTACAGATAGGACCCAGATCTGGTCAACAAGCTCAGTGAAAGAAGGCAGCTAGGGATCTCTGACAAAAGAAAGCTGTTGGGGAGTAATCCTTCTGCCCCCTCCTTCCTTAGGTGCTGTTTGGGTATCTAAAGCAATGGCTGCCATCTTTGCACCATGAAGGGAGACAAAGCACCACAGAGAATCCAATCTAGAGTCTTGGCTTTACTGAGTTTGGAACCAACCATGGAACTACATAGATACATAGACCTAAGAAAGAGTTTCATAATGTTTTCATACTACTATGCTGCTAGTATTTTCTTGCTCGGAGCCAAATGTAGCTGGACTGATAAAATGATTAAGAAGAATGCAAGATAAGAGTTAGAGGGCCCTGGTTGTGGGCACAGCAAAGATGAGGAGACCAAATGAACAGTTCTGTTCAGGGTGCATTTTTTCAATATTAATATAAATTTTTAAACTTATTTTTTGTTATCCATACAAGCTTTATTGTATCAATTTATGGGCCATAAACAATGTTATAATTTATGAATACAATCTTAAATATGAAATGAAGCTAGGTAATTCATCCACCACCTTAAGCACCTAATGCTTTTTTCTGATAAGGGCATTTGAAATTCTCTTTGCCTTTCATTTTTGTTCACTCCTTTTCTGGCTGGGTCTCAGAAGCCAAAGCATAGGTCCATAAGGCGAGCAGAGTGCTTACTACTGTTCTTTTCCACATATGTTACAGAAAGTACCATGAAGTGACTGAGGATGATTTTATATATATAAAAAATAGAAGATATATATATATAGAGAGAGAGAGACTGAGGAGAATTCGCTTTAAGCATTAGTAGTGTCTTTCGGAAATCAAGAGTGGGAAGACAGTGGTGACTTAGCAGGGGATGGGATCTAGGACTGCAAGGACAATGAGAACACTATTTCCTGCAGCTGCTGTGGGTACCTTTCTCCACTGCATGCAGCAGGAAAGTGACTGTTCAACGATAGCACCTACCCCAGAGATCCATTCAGAATAGTCACTTGTCCCGTGCCCATGTTCTTCAGTGGGCAGTATCGCTTGGTCTCCTGAGCTTTACAGAATAGGAAACTGACAATTTCCAGTTCTCACAGTGAATGGTAAAGGCTAATCAACTGGGCTCCCTATCAGCTTGACACACACTCCAGAACATGTTTACCATTCTGATCACTTATTTATCTACTCTCTCCCAATGATTTCCCCACACCGGAACAGGCATATTGAGTAACTAGCTACAGAAAACAAATAACTTTGGCATTAAAGTCATTCAGATATTGATGAACTTTGACATAAAATGGTACTTCCATACTTTGGAGCACATGCTATGCTGTGAAGTATAACAAACATTATATAAGCACTGTAATTAAGAGGGGATTTTGTGAGCCCTCCCTGGCTGGGACAGCTCTAGGTAGGAATAGTCTGATATCACCCTTGCTATTTCTATAACTTATCTTCATGTTAGAGCTCTTTCATTGAAGGAAGAAGGAAATAATAGAACTCAGCAGATACTAGCAACCATTTCTCCCAAAAGGACAGTATATTGTGAGGAAAAGAAATAAGGTTTTGCTGCTTTAGTATCTGAAAAATTCATATCTCAGAGGGCCGTGAAAATTTAAATAAGATTACACAAGTAAAGAACTGGTAAATGGCAGAAACCCATTAAGATGTTTTAATTAGACTGAAATTTAACTGAGAACTTATACATATATTTTTACTGCCTTTATTTCCTTGAAACATTTATGTTGCATTGTAAATTTCTGCAATTCTGATATCAAAACGGAAAAAGTAACAGGAATCCCATTAGGTATTCAACCAACTTAAATGTGGAGCAGGTTCCCCAGCACCAAGCAGGCCCCGTCTTTGAGGAACTGTCTCTCAGGCATTTCGTTGCTTACTGTAAAGCAGCTAGAAAGTCTTTATTGTAAAGTAAAGAGAGGGTAGATAATAGAGAGAATGGAAGAAAACACTGAGTGTGTTTTATGTGTTTAGTAAAGGGTCTACAAGGTCTCACTACACAGATTGGACTGTAGAGATTCTCTTGTTTTCAGCCTCTCAAGTGCTGGGATTACAGGTGTGTGCCGCCATGCCCTGTTTCATTCCTTGTCTCAGTGTGCCCGGGGGGTGGGGTTGGGAGCGTGTGGCACACTGGGGATCAAACCCCAGTCCGTGAAAGATTGAGTTTTTATTTATTTCTTATTTTTTAAATAACTTTATTGAGAAAGAAATAACAATGAGACTGTTTCAAAACAGGTTAGTAGGACAGTTTCAATAATTAGTACATTGCATATTGTTGTCTTCATAGTGCTTTTTCATACTACATGAGGCAGACATGACATCCTGTCCAGACACTAATAGTACAAATCTGTCTTCTCATTGAACTACCAAGTAGCTGTATATCTGTCCTACTTTGTATATACAGATACAAAAAGGTCCTTCATTTGTATCCCCCTTTTTTGTTTAGTTTTGTCAGAGATGGGTATTCCACTGCCATTCAAATACTGTAGGTGCATGAATTCAGCAAAATATTCTAACATAGCCCAGTAGTCCATAATAGTAGTAGGTTATCCATAGGACTGGCAATGTCAAAAGTTACTGACTTGAGCCTTTTACAGCTCAGCATATTAATATGGCTCTGCTTTTTATTCCACGTTTTTATAGTTTTTTGCTGGATTATTAAGACCAAGATAAAGCAAGACCTATATAATAAGAAATGTAGCTTTTGTATCTTATAAGGTCAGTCAAATCTCCTCAGGATTTACCCTAAAACCCTGTACAGCAGTTTGTAGATCTTTTGTCAGTGTCAGCCATGTCAGTGAGTCACAGCCATTGCTTGACCAATTTTCTCTCTGTGAAAGCCTGAGAGAATGTTTTCTTTCTAGGTGAGTCACCTTGGGCCCATTAGACATTGTCGAAGATCGAGTTTTTAAATTAAAATAAAGCTTTTGAGGCTGGGGAGGCGCATGAATTCAGCAAAATATTCCAATATAGTCCAGTAGTTCATAAGTGGAATAAGTGCTTCCCTAGCAAGTGCAAGGGCCTGAGTTCAATCCTTGGTTCTGCCAGAAAGCAAACAAACAAGCAAATAAATAAAGCTTCCCTTTGAGAGCCATCTTCCTCTAGTTTGGCTCCCAGTCCTGCATCAGGACAGTTGGAGTGACAGAAATGGGCATCTTTTATTCTAGAGCAAGTCTGTGAAGGACCTGGCCCCAGCCGAGCATATTTATGGTTAATAGGAACATCATGTCTCCATGATTTGGGTTTTGAGTCACCTTAGCAGGTACTGTAGCTTGTGATATTCCTGTTTTCATGGTATTACTGTCCCCAGTGCTAGAAGGAACAGGTGACCCTTCTGTTCTCACTCTTGCACTGCAGAGTAAAGGCTGAGACTGGAAGAATGAAAATTATTAAGTGACTTATGGTATCTACCTAGTTGATAAGTCACTCTGGTATTTAGGAATCTGGTTTTCCTAATTTCTAGTCTCAGTTCATTTAAGAAAATAGAGGTATAGGTATAGGAAGTGGTAAAGCCCAGGAATACCATCCATTTCAGAGTTTTCCTAATGGTACCTGCCTTTGACACCTGGCGCCATGGCCTGAGGCTGGAGAACTAGAGCCTTCTTCTCAGCCTATTCTTACAGAGCTCACAAACCAAGCTTTTTTAAAGGTCATAAGTCAACAAACAACAATGAACACAAAGATGAATGAATAGCAGAGACCTACATGGTCTTCAAAGCCTGAAATACTTGCTGTACAGTCTTTATAGAAGGTCTACAGCTCCAAAGGCATTTGGCAGTCCATGGGAACTCTACACCCCATCCTGACCTTGCTAACATAATCCTACTTCCCATCTAGGGGCAGGCTGCCCTGCTCCAGGTAGTGGATCAAAGCCTGCTGTGAGAATCCCATATAAGTACTCAGCTGCATTTGCTGGTAAGGGCAGCTGTGCAACTTAGTTCTGACTTGTGAGCCTTTCAACTGGAGGAGGAGGAATTTAACTATTGCTTTTCTGTATATTCACTTGGCAGTGCTGAACTCACTTCTTTGAATGTGAAGCGATGGCAGGAATTGTTGCAGTCCTCTTATTCCCATGAGTTTGTAGCTAAGAGGGCCATGGTTTCATTGGCCCTAACATTACTAAATTAATACCCCAAACCACTTATCTCAAGATGTCCTGCTCTGCTTAAGATGGTTAAACCCATGTTTGTATAAGCCATTATGATGATTTTTATTTGTTACTTGCGCTCAAATATCTGTATCCTCAAAGAGATAGTGTTTGACCTCAGATATCCCTTTTACCTCATTGTTTTTCCTATGAAATATTTTGAAGTCAATCAAGAAGGACTGGATCTTTTCTGATCTATAATTTTATTCATATAGCCCCCACTCCCCACTCTCTTAGTGCATACTTGGACATAGATCTAGATTTTGTAAAGAAATGATTTTCCTTTTTCAGATAAGCCATATACCCTTGGGAAATCACTTATCCTTTCGATTTCCAGATTTCTACAATGGGAGGAATACAGTACCTAACTCTTAAGGTCCTACTGGGGATTAAAAAATAAGGTGAGGAAAGCACTTAGCATAGAGTGTGTGGCCCAAATTGCAGAATTGTCACTGCTCCTCTTTCTTCTCCTTTCCCTTCCTTGACTTTAATAAAGCAATAAACATTTTAGGTTGTGTATGCCTCCCTATTCCTTTATAAGGAGGTGAAGGCAATGAATTTAGAACTAAGAGGCTTAATTTTTAAATATAAGGGTAGAAATAACCTGAAGATACTTTACTCCTGGGTACAATTTTGATCTTACTGTTGGTGTGAAAGGACTTGGAATCTCAAAGGTAGTCATAGAAGTTCATGTTTTTCTCTCCAAAGTTGCTGGGTGACATGGGTTATATATGGAAGAAAACAGCTCTTGAGCCACTAGCGTGCTGGCTCAGGTTCAATCCAGTTTGACGATTTGGAGGATTGGTGTGATGTGACATCTGCATCAGTGCATTTGGTGCAAGAATTTTTTATCATATCAATTTATATTTTTCATAAAGAACCCTCAGGGTTTTGACAGGAAAGAGAATCTATTTAGTAAAATTAGGAACTCTGGGAAAAGAGCTTCCTTTTAAAAGATGATGCTTCAAAAGGAAGGATATTTCTATTGCAATAAATTATTTTTTGATTGCCTCTATCCCTCTTCCTGCTCCACATCCCCATGCTGAATGGCATCATTAAACAGTGCCCGGTGTGAATATTAATGTGAGGCAGGAGAAGCCTGCCGGCCATGCACAATGCATTCAAATGTTGCCTTTACATAATTATTCTTCCTTTTTCTGTGTTCTTTATGATGCCCAGTCTAGATTTTGCAGAGCTATCTAGTAAATCTGTACTGAAAATTTCTTTGTACTGGGATGACAGGTAAAAATCTGAGACCTTGATGAAGTTTGTCTCAAAAGAACACAAGCTACTGGAAAAATGCAATTTTTGTCAGAGTTTAAAAAATACTCTCCAAGTGCACTGAGTTTTACTGCTTCTTTGTTCAGGTGCTGGCCACCTCTAGATCTCTTTGTTCTACATGGCTGCATCTAAAGGGGTTGATGATGTTGACTATAGCAGGCTAGTTCCTAGGATTTTTTCAAGGTAGCTATGAGACACTGATTGAAAGGCTGATCAAATATATTTGGTCCATAAAAACATGTAGTTATTCATGAATGAAAGGGTGATAGTTGTGGAACAACAGACATGGCTGGTAGATTTGTTTATTGGCTTGTTTTGCCAATATTGAAATTTCCTCTATTCAGTCAC
Source organism: Ctenomys sociabilis (assembly GCA_004027165.1). Classification (NCBI taxonomy): domain Eukaryota; kingdom Metazoa; phylum Chordata; class Mammalia; order Rodentia; family Ctenomyidae; genus Ctenomys; species Ctenomys sociabilis. The sequence continues at coordinate 27,268 of PVKA01004986.1, read as the reverse complement.
AAGCTTTAGGAAAGGAAGACAGAAGGCCCAGAAAGAGACTTAAGATAGTTTCTGATACTTATCAGCTTACTATAAATGAATTCATAAGCCACCCCAGCAGAAGGATTTGAAAATCATATTTCTAGATCATTATTGATTACTTTTAAGTGTGTGTTTAAAAGGAAAGATACCTTGTACAATTCAATCATTTGGCAAATGTAGTCTTGATTTTCAAAAGTGATAAACTTTGCATTCATTCTAGCCCAATGTGAGACAGATTTTTAAGCATATTTTCAGAATTTAAAAAAGCAACAGATCTACAAGAACAAATAGAGATTTATTCAGATGATTTGCTTTGTGGAGAGGATTACAGGGGTGCCCATGAGGGAAAGTCAGTGTACTTGACCTGAAGTTCAAAAGATTTCTCAAAGGATCTCAAGATGCACCCAGAGAAAGAGAATTTTGTTCGGAATGATTTTCAAGGATTTGTTGAATACAGAAGACTTTTTCCAAACAAAAAGAGTACCATAAATGAAGTATCATGCCTGATCCTCCCCTGTAATGAAAAAAAGAAAGAAAGAAAGGAAGGAAGAAAGAAAGAAAGAAAGAAAGAAAGAAAGAAAGAAAGAAAGAAAGAAAGAAAGAAAGAAAGAAAGAAGGAAAGAAAGAAAGAAAAGAAAAAGCCAGAGCAGGCATGGAGAGAGGATAGAGCTTCCTCAGCCCTGTCCCTTGCCCTCTGCAGTCCATAGACCCCGGAAATTTGTAGACCAGGTGAGATCCCCTGGCCCATGTGGTCATATGCTGGGCCTTGTCCTACCTGATGGAATGACCACGCCTAAGACAGCTCCTTGGGACAGTGGCTATGATCCAGCATGTAGATCTCTTCATTCTCGATTTTTCATGGTTTCTGTTTTTAAAATTTCTTGGGTGGATAAAAACATAGGTGATAAAATCTGAATAGGAAACTAAAGGAGATATTAATATATTGAGAGATAAAATTGGACTCTGGAGATCTCAAAGGATAGAATAAATGACAAGGAAAGCTAATAAGATGAAATTCAGTAAGAACAGAGGAAAAAATGTCTTGCTCTTAGGTTAATAAATCTAGATACATTCATATAAGATAGCAGACACAATTCAGCAATGCCTATGAGAAGAGGTTGGTAGCTTTAGCTTAGTTTAAAGGGGGTACTAGTTAAGAGTAGCTGAAGGATGCTATCCTGGATGGGGTAACTAATGCTCGTACCTTCTATGATGGCCAGAGCCCACCTCAACAATTGCATTCTGCATGCTCATGACAACTACTGAGTACTGGCTCAGTGTCAGGTGCCAGGCTTCATCTTTCCTTTTCTTTTCTGTAGGCTGTTACTCTCAGATTCCTGTCTGTATGCTTTGTAAATATGTGTAAATGGCTAGTGTTTTTTTTAAAATAACAATAAACCTTAAAATCATATTCTTTTCACAATGATAAAGTAACAGACGTTAAATCAGTCCCACTTGTGACTTAAATTTTAATAAACTACTATGGCCAGATCTTTTTTTTTTTTTTTTTTTTTTTTTTTTTTTTTTTTTTTTTTTTTTTTTTTTTTTTTTTTTTTTTTTTTTTTTTTTTTTTTTTTTTTTTTTTTTTTTTTTTTTTTTTTTTTTTTTTTTTTTTCTTTCAGAACTAGGGATTGAACTCAGGTCCTTGTGCTTGCCAGGGAAACACTTATTCCACTGACCCATCTCCCTAGCCCCAATGGTCAGATCTTAACACAGGAAAATTCCCATGGAAATGTCTTATAATTAATTTAAGTCCTTCCCTCCCTCCTCCCATTCCACATATTTGGCTCATCCTGACCCAGCTTCCCTTCCCTCCCTCCTTTTCTTCTTCCCAACTTATTAAGCACCTTTTATGCCAGAAGCCCTGTAGAACAAGAATAAAAGAAGAATAAAATTTCTGAATTAGTGTTCAGATATAACCTTTAGATGAAGTGGTAAGTTAAATGTTGTAACAGAGATGTAGACAATAGTTCTGAATATTCTATTACACTTTTTAATGTATGTTTACAATGCCAACAAATTAGGTTTAATTTTTACATGTTTTTCTAAGGAGACACACCCAAAGGAGAGAGACGTTTTTTCAGATTCTTACGCAGAGGCTTAAAATTCATTCCAAAGTGCACCAACTGGAGCTTCAGAGGCCAAATGCTGAGCCCTTTTGTTTTGAACCTGTAGTCATTATTAGAGATTAACGTTCACCAGGTTTACCTGCTACATGCTTTTAAAAGATGACAAATTTATTTTAGCTGTTACCAAGGCTGTAGCTTCTCTTTGTGAGGTTTCCTGGCCCAAGGGCTCCTTCAGGCTGTGTTTTCTTATTCCTTCTGACACCAGGAGGAAAACAGCCATTGACACTATTAGCTTGGCTGGTTGCTGAATGGATTGGAAGTGGCTTCAGGCATCTTCTGTTCAGCCCAGGGCCGGCAGACCAGCAGCTCTTGGAGGCAGCCTGAGGGAGGAAGCTCACACCCCCAAAGCTGACAACTGCTATTTTCCCACTGCTAACATTAGCACAGGACTGATTTCCTCTGGAGGCAACCGCAAACAGTTTCTGGGCAAAGCATTAGACTTCACCTACTAATTTGTGTTCACTGTAAACATTTTCAACAGTGATTTTGTGCCGCCTGCCAGTGAGTTATGAGGCCAGCTCCTTTCTTTCATTATTTCCTTCCTTCCTCTTTCTTTTCTTCCTTTCCATTCCTCTTTTCTTTTTTCATTATCCTTCCCTACTTACTGGCTCTCTCTTCCTGGCTCCCTCTACCCCCTTTGGTTCAAAAACTCTCACTTTTTCTTTTCACTTTACTGAAATGTGCTCTACATGCCATGCACTTCACCCATTTCAGGAGTATAGTTTAGTGCTGTTTATCGTAGTCATTGAGTTTAATCATCAAAACAACTAATTTTAGAATATTTTAATCACTAAGGCAGCCTAGAGTCATCAGCATGCGTTTCCTATTTCTTCTCAACTCATGTCACCACCACCCTCACCCCTTGGCCCGAAGCAACTTAAGATCCTTCCTGTGTCCACCAATTTGCTTAGTCCAGACCTTGCAGTGCAGGTCAGTGGAATTTTCTGTTTGACTTAATCCTCTCAGCATGTTTTCCAAGTTCATCAGTGTTACAGGAAGTTAGCACTTCATCTTTTCATGGATGAACAACGTTTTGTCATATGTGTATACCACATTGTGTTTCTTTCATTTTCTTAAAAGACGAAAGTTGTATCTCTTCCATTAGATCTTAGAGGAAAGAATCCCCATCACTACCACCGCATGTGTGTACACTAGGCTTATATTTGCTGAAATGTATAATACAGTTTCTGCCCTGTAATGCACAGTACTGTTGCATTGATACTGTAGAAGTAAGTATGTAAAAATGAGTGTATCATTTACTCTTCTCTCGTTGCTGGGACAAATACCCTACACCTAAAATGAGAGAAGGAAAGGTTTATTTAGCTCACAGTTACTGGAGGTTTCAAGACACTGGAGGAGAGGCTGGGGCGCTGCTGTGTCAAGGATGACCCTCTCCACATCTCTGAAAAAGCATGGGCTAGACAGTTTAATGGTTCGTGCCTCTCTGGGCTGGCCCCTCAAGCCCTGCCCTGGTCCTCTGGCCACGCCTCTCAAGCCACCTACTGCCTTTCATGCGGTGACTTGCCCCATGATTTACATGAGGCTTTGCGGGGGTGGGGTGGGGGGGTGGGGGAGGGACTAGATGCAAACCATAACAATGAGTTTTAAGTCTTGCTAGATTTAAGTGGCTTGCTGCAGAAGACAGAGTATGGAATTGAGGAAAAGATAAAACGAAGAGGAGAAGGAATTCCTCCACTCTTTGTAGCCTGAGGACCTTGGCAGGAGGATTCATCAGTGGGGTTGGAAAGGTCACCGCATTCACAAAGATGCACACAGGCGGTTTACATGAGAGCCAAAATGTTAGAGTACTCAAGATGGATTATATTGATCATTTTGGCAGAGAAAACTGTACAGAGTTCTGTTTCTTCAGTTTGAATGGATATCATGAAATTATTAAAATTTGACTAGAAAACTACTTCATTCAAGAAGAACTGAAAGTTTTTGTGACTTACCACCCTCATTAATGTTAGCACTGCCCCTGCCACCACTGTCATCACCACTAAACATTTAGCTAACGCATTAAAATGTTTTGAAAACTAGCCACACCTGACATTCAAGACACTGTGCTAAAACACTTTGTGAGTTATTCTATTAGTCCTCATAACGGTTCCACGAGGTAGGGACTCTTACTGTCCCCAGTGCTGTTTATGAGAAAATGAGGTTGGAATTTCAACCAGATCTGACTGACTCTAATGTGTACATATTCTTCTAAAGTAAGTTCTAGGTGCAGCTCCCAAACTAGCAGTTTTATTTCTGCTTCAGTCTATGTTAACTACGTAATGTAATATTTTCATAGTTAGAGTGGTTTGGATAATTGTTAGCAAATATTCCCATCAGAAATATCCCTACCTGTCTCACTTCCATTGTCGGTGTTTCCCACCCTGTTAATCTGGGTTTGTAGAAGACAGGACATAGGCAGAGGACTTACTTGTGCTCACACTTGGACTTGCCTTTCATGCTATAGGGAGCCCCTAGGGAAGAAGATGACAAACAACCACGGCCCCTTCATTGTGGGCCCTGGAAAAAAGACACATATGGAACAAACCAGAGCTGACCGGCCCGGGGTCAGCTCTAGCTGACTGTTAACCTGAAGCTCACTCAGATCAGCTCAACTATGCAAACTCATGAGCATGCAGATAAATGACATTACCCACAGCTGGGATAGGGTGGCTTGTTAGAGGGATTACCTTCCTCATTACCATGGTATTTACTGGTTCTCTCAATCACGGATTCATTTAGTACATAATCCAGCCACAACCAATTTGATTGTGTACCATAGGCTAGAAACAGTTGTGTTTGCCACATAAAGATGTGACTGGCTAATTCTTTGTTGTCTTGACACTTAGTCAGGAAAGACAGCATGCCCCTATGTTATGAGATGATGAGATGGCCAGGTGTGGTGGTGCACACCTTACTCACAGCACTCAGGAGGCTAAAGCACAAGGATCACTGTGCTCAAGGACAGCCTGGGCTCCAAAGTAGCCCAAGGCCAGCCTGAAGTACATAGTGCACACACACCCCCAAAAAAGAAAAGCACTAGATGAAATCCTGGCAAGTGCCCTGGCAGACAGCTATGTCTATGCTCCTGAACTTCTGAGGAGAGGATATTCTGCTTGATGGAGGTTTCAAGAAGGGCTGAGGGACCACATAAAATATTTATTTAATAACTGGGAGATTTTACTGATATGTACATAAAGGCACACCACATTTTAAAGGTTTTCTGTCACATTTTAGCTAATAAAAATGAAAGCATTATCAATGGTTAGAAATTAAAACCCTTTCATTAAACATTAAGAAGCTGGAATCACTCCCAGTAATTACTGTTGTGAGTATGAAGTTAAGGTGCTAGCATGAAACTATAAACTGTATTTTTGTTTTGTTTTGTTCTTAGGTCATCTAGCCTGGAAAAATAAACAGAAAGATTGATATCTGGGTTGGATTCCTGCATCTGTCACTGTTTGCCTTTTTTTTTTTTTTTTCTTCTTCCAGTGTTTGTCACAGCAGCTGGAACTGGTGCAGCCTGGTGGTTAAGCACTTGGCCTCTGGGGTCAGAGATCTGCATGAAGATCCAAATTCTCAAATTTGTTGAAATTTGCATACTTGGTAATCCTTCTAAAGGGTGGGGCTTGGGGGAGGCCACTGTCAAATATCAGGCATTGTCACTCACAGAAGCAGCCCTGGGGCCCTGTACCAACCAACTCTCCCATTGCTGAGAAAAGTCACCCAACACTTGCAACATAAGAAGGAGGCTGAAGGTGCTTCAGTTTCAGTCCCTGCTGGGCTGGCTCCAAGGCAAGAGCATCACGGTGGCAGAGTGCAGTATGGAAAGCTGTTGGTCACGGTGGCAGAGCAGGCACGGATGGCCAGAAAGCGGGCAAAGGACCACATGTGGTACCCAAATCCATCCGTATAAGGCCCACCCAGACACACCTAGGAGCATATTCCATTAATCTGCTGAGAATTTCTTAATCCAGTGAAGTTAACATTATCAGCCTTAGTGTTGTTAACTTCACTCCCAAATACTTCTCCTTAAATGATACTTAATCTCCCACTAATTCTGCCTAACATAATACAACTGTCTTTTGTATAGCAGAAAACAAAATAATCTCTTCCTCAGAGTTTCAACAGTTCCAACACTCTTTAAAAGTCCAAGTCTGTTATTAGACTAAAAGCAAACACTTAGCTATGAGCTGCTGTAAAAATAGAAATCAAGTTGCATAACCCCAAGGTACAATGGCACAGGGTTAAGTATTTGCATTCTAAAACACTTAACACTGTGCATTGTAAAGAGAGAAGAACTGATAAGCAGCACCCAAATCTACCAGGGCACATATGAAATCTTACAGGACTATGTCCAGTGTCTGGATAAGCTATAGTAAAATGTAAGTTCCACAGATCATGTGTTAGTTACCGCCCACATGACCTTGCTTGGGTTGGCTCTACTCCCAGCCTGCAGAGCCACAGCTCACTATTGAAATGTGGCAGACAGTCCACATTTCTGCTGCTGGGACTTCCTGGGCTCCACTCTACTTTTGACTGCATGGCCACAGTGTTACCCTCTGCGCCTCAGGAGCTTTCCTCTTGGCCTTCCAGCCTGTTGGTGTTGAGATCTGCATGTCCCCCTAAAGTCCCATGCACCTAGTGATGGGGCTGATGAAAGGCAACTGAGTTTTATGGGTGTTATAGACGGCTTGGCGGTAGGAGGATGCATCAGGGTGGAAGAGGAGTCACGCTGTGGTATGAGTTGCAAGCGTGCATCTCCTTCCTCAGCTCCTCCCTCTGCTCTCTTCTGTCTGGCTATCATGAAGTGAGCATCTGTTCTTTTGCATTATCCCTCTGATATGAGGTTCTGCTGGCAGCCAGCTGACCATGGACTGAAATTTAAGCCCAAATAAACTTGTCCACCTTTAATTTGTGGATGTTGGTATTTTGTCCCAGCAATGAAGAAAGTGACCAAGACACAGAATCTTCCCTTGAAATCTGGATGGATGCTTCTCTGCCTCCCAACTTTTGCACAACAGTAAAACTATCATCATATGAACAAGGCCGAGGTCTGCTGTCTGTAGAAACAATAGCCAGCCCCCTTGGTTATGACTACCAATAACTCTCAGTGTCTGAATGGCTGAGTATAGTAAAATTAATCCAGAGGATTAGTTTTCTGGGAGGTCCTTCTCAAGTTGAACCTATATGAAGCAAGCAGAGCCAACCTTTCTCAAATGAAAGGTTCACACTTTTGTACCCTTGAGCCTGTCATAAGTGAAGCCTTGATGATTTCTCAGTCATTCTCAGCGCCTCTTCTTTCTTGCCCCTGTATAAACTATTACACTTGGTTTCTTTTTAAGGATGCTAAACTCTTTAGCAGCCATGTTTCCTTTGGCTCCAAATGTATATGTGTTTAATTCTGGGCCAAAATTTAGGCTTTTCGAATTTTTCTGCTCTGCTTTTTGTGTCTGATTTTCACTATGAATCTGGTTAAAAGCAGACAACAGTCCCATGCCATAGTCTGAGTGTTGAACTGCCTGAAATTTCCTCCATCAGAATAGACAGTATACTACCTTTAAACTCAGTCTCCTGCAAATTATCATGACATGGGAAAAGTGTAGACAAGTTTTCTGTCAGCGTTAACAATTACCTTCTTGTCTAACTGCCAATGGAGTGCTTGTTCCCAACTGAAAACTCCTCAGCCTGACCTTTAGGCTTCCTGTCAGCATCCTGGGCTTCTGAGCTCTGGCCAGAACTGCCCATCACTGAACTCTGCTTACATCTTTCTCTGACTTTTGCAGCCACGTCTCCACACTTTTCCTAACTTCCTACAGAAATCTTTTCCAAGGGCTTCACAGACTGCATGGCCAGCAGGCTGGGGATGTAGCTCCATAGCACAGCACCTGGGTAGCAAGCTGGGTCGTGAGCTTGATTCCCAGTGCCAACAAAACAAAGCAAAAGCTACATGGTCAGGTACAGGCATAGTAATGAGCTCCCTTCTCTGGTACCAATGTTTCTCCATGAATCAGCTTTCTGAACATCCACAATTTAAAGAAAAACAGTGTAATTTGCTCGGGGTGTCAGTCCGTAATCTGTGGGTTCCAAGGCAGAGACATCGTGGTGGAAGGGAATGGCCAAGCAAAGCTACTTGGTCAATGGTAGCCAGCAGGCAAAGCAGGGTAAGAATGTCAGAGAGAGGAGTGAGAGTGTGAGTGTGCACAGCACTCACGGTCACTGCCCTATGCACCACACAGACACAGGTAGGAGCGTGCTCTGCTAACTAATCTTCCAGGCATTTCTCAGTCTAATGAAGCTGACATGTCAGGATTGACGGTCCCAAGTTCTAAGAGTCACTTGCTGTGATCGCTTGTTGCGTTATGAATGTGGACAAGTTGCACAATCGTCTAGTTCATACCAAACAAAGGACTTCTGGAAAAATATGTTTTAGAAAACATTATTTTGGATGAAGAAAGCAATGTCTTAGATTCATAGTGCTCTGGCCACATGGCCAATAATGGTCTCGCCACATGAGGATAAGGAAGAAACAAGTGAGACTCCGTAGATGCGGTAGCAATCCCAGCAGCTGAGCTCTGCAGACCAGCAGTCTGTGCAGTTCACACAGGGCAGAACAGCCCAACTCCTAGACAGCTAGCACTTTGGCAGACCCGTCCAGTAACATGCCCGCATGGGATACACCCTGCTATTTAGGCAGAAAGGAGATTCTAGCCGTAACAAAAGGAGCACAGGCTAAGTGAGAAGAACCTTATCTTCTTCAGCTTGATGAATACACTAAGCTCTCAAAAACCTTACTTTTAAAAAGTATATGTATTTACTTACCCAGATCCCTAGAGGGCTTGTATGCAAGCTTCTTTAAAAATCTTCTTACATCTCTTCTAATCTGTGAAGAGGACATGACAGTAATCTCCCTTGGGGTTATTTTAAGGATGGAATGAAATAGACTTTAACTGTAATGTGCTTTATGCAATGAAAGCCTTAACACAAGTTACCATCAGAATACTCCTCAGATCTGCCCAGATATTTGCACCATGGCATCATTGGCCTTTACCAAAAAAATCTTCTATTTAAAAGGACTTTAAAACAAAAACAAATTTTAACGTACTTAATACAGGGTCTCACTATGCAGCTCAGACTCATAGTGATCCTCCTGTTTTCAGCCTCACCAGCACTAGGATTACAGGCATGCATCACTATGCCAGGACTCGGTGGCCCACTCAGCATGCTCAAGGGTGGGCCTGGCACCACCTATGATATCAGGGATATCCTGTGCTTGCCTAAGCAGACACTTAGTCTGCTGAGATATCTCACTGGCCCTAGGAATCTTCTCTTTAAAAACCATGTTACTTGGCAGCCTTAGCTAAGTTTCCTGTGCCTTTTCATCTTGAAAAAAATAAAAGAAACCTTTCACTTTATGAATGTTTTAGCTTTCTAAATCTTCCTGTAGAGCTAAGGTGGTGTTTCTACAATGGGGACAGGTAAGCTTGTGGCTTGGTCTGGCCCCCTTGCTCAGTGGCTGTTTGCACGAGAACCAATGGGGTGCCATCATGGGTGTGCTTTCCCCGAGTAATTTAAATATCTTCCTTGCCATAAGCAAGCTGTGCTTTTCTTCTACTTTAAACCAATTTAATGCTTTTGCTCAGTATCAGCCATTATTAATTTCTCTTGTGCACATATTTCAAATTCCTTGCTCGACAGTTTTGAGAAACTAATGAAAATTAGAGTGTGTTAGCATATCACATGTCTGCAGAGACCTGCTAATACATTCAATTACACTTCGTAATGGTAATGGCGACTACAGAGGGAAGCACTGCCATGCATACCTGTTTGTTCTAGTGCTTGTGCACTATTACTCTCTCTTCTCACCAAATAATGGGGAAAAACTAAACCATGATGTAAAAGAAAATCATTCTTTATATGATTTTTCAAAATGGCTATCTTGGAAAATGTTGGTATGAAACTGGACAGTGATTGTAAATGTAATTTACTTATTATTGGTCAGTTAGGAGCTTTAGTCCATTTATCTCCACTGCTGAAAAATCTATCTTTTGCCCACCAAAGGCTTCAAAGGAATTATATGAAAATACTTTTCTCCCAAGATATGTACTTCAGCAATTTGGTTCTGTTTTAAGGCAGCATAATTACATTTTATCTATTTCATGAGTGACAGCAATGTTGGGAATTCCTTTGAAACCCTGATGAGGGATACAGGATGTGAGTGACCGGTCATGTGGACCCTGGTCATGTTGATCCTCTCCAGTTTTTGGAGCATGGTTTAAGATTCAGCTCCACCAGGAGGGTTGGCTGTGATAGGCATCACAGTATGTTGACATGAGCGCACTTGAGTAATTGCATATGCTGTGGTCAATATGTTTGAAAAGTCAACTTCACACAAGTAATCAGAGTGGACATTAATCCTTGATGTCAAGTGCTCTCATAGCCTGTTATGAGATAAAAGAAATGTACATTTATTCTTTTTGAGACATTCAATCTCAGTACTTTCTAATTTAGATGATCTTCTAGAGCTCAGAGACAGTAGAAATTAACTTCATTTTGTGTAATCTGAGTGTGTATTGTGACAAAAGGGCTACTAATACTAATAGACCTGGTGGCATATTCCTAAAATCACAGCACTCTGGGAGGCTGAAGCAGGAGGATCACAAGTACAAGCACTACCTAGACAATTTAGTGACTTTGTGAGATTCTATCTTAAAAAAGCTTGCAAGTGGGCCACTGGGGATGTAGCTCAATGTGCAGCTCCTGGGTTCAACGCTTAGTACTTCAAAAAGTTAATAATATATTTGTTTTCTAGAAAGAGTGATTTATTAGTCTAGTGTTTACAAATACATTTATTAATTTGTTTGTGTCAGATAACGTACTGATTTATTTTTTTCACTAAGGTAAATTAGTGAGGTCAGATATATACACATTGTTTGACCTGAAGAATCTCTGTGACAGGCATTATGCTCTGTATTATGGTTTATAAGACACAGAAGACAAAGTCAATTATTTAAGCTGTAAATTTCAAGTACTTGGCAGAGGAAGTTATTCATTTCTAACCTTTTTGGAATCCTTTTAGTCTTCGGATCCATGCCAGGAAGGCAGATTTCTACCTTTGGTGCAGTTAAAATTCCATTCTAAGCACAATACTCTAATTATATGAATTAACAGAACACACAGCACAATGATCAAAAGTTGCTATTTTAAAAATGCTGAACTTTGTGCAATATTTGATCCATTAAAGTTGTGTGTATGCTCAAGATAATGTCATGAAACTTTCACTCTTTATAGCCAGTACGTGTAGTATAGGGGTGAATGGTATTTGTGCTGTGTGACTTCTGACTGAAGGGTTATGATAGCTATATTCTTGTCATTGTAGCCCAGCCTGTATATGGAATATGAAGAACATAGCTACACTTCTAGGGCCCTGAGAAGGAATGGCTTACCCTATCTCAGTGGGCTCCTCCTCCAAAACATGGGGGCTATATCTCCATCTTCCCCTGCACTCAGTGATATCCACCTCTTTTGCTAACCAGAAGTCCTAGAGGAACAGCAAGAGTAGAGCATAGCACAAGGCTTGTCTCTCATAATTGCCCTTGGTCAGTTAAGTGAACTACACACATTCCAACTAAAAGGCTTCCTGGTAAAAGACGACAAAAGGAAATGAAGTAGAACTCCATAGAGCAATCTGGCCAGGTTCCAAGAAAAAAAGTTAAATGCTAAAATTATCATATATTTAAAAAGGATATATAATTAGCTTATACATTTACCCAAATAAAACAGTATTGTGGTGTATAGGCCCACTTAAAACAGATTTAGTGGGAGGCATCTATAATAAAAGAACACAATTTTGTGATTGTATACCTTTAATACAAATTCAAAAGAACCTAGAAAAGTTGCCTCGCTCAATGGCTACTGGCTTTGGGAGCTCTAGCATCAATGCTGTGACCTACAAAGTTGGATCTTGGGACTTAATCTTTATGAACACTCAGATGCTCATCTTGTTGCTTAGCAATTAAGTATTTTTTAATTTAATGGTAGCTTCCCTTGCTCTGCCTTCTCACCTTAAAAATGCCTTTGAAGATTCACTGAACTCTTGTAGAAAGTTTAAAACTGTATGACAGTACATTTGACCTGCTTAATCCTTTGTAAACTTGCTTTGTCACTTAGGAGGCATTAATAATGGCTGGAGAGTGATGAGTGGTGACTGCTTTGCTGCATGAGGTGAACACAGGCTCTGAAAAGTCAGGGCTTCTAACCTGATCCCTAGATGATTCTGTCTGTGACATAGTTTCTTCGATATTAGGCTGCAGCACACAAAAAGAGATTTAATTTAAATATGGTGGTCCAACATCACAAGAGTGACCTAAGGACTTCCCTCCTGGTTGGTCTATTAAAATGGCTTCTGTAGGTCATGACAAAATGCTCTGTCCAGTTTCTGAGGAGCTTATCTAGGGGTTACCTAGTGCACGGCTATGCAGACACCAGAGGGCCCTCATCACACTATAGGCAATGGAGCGAGTCACCCTCATTAAAAGACAGATTTTTTTTGTTTGTTTGGCTGTGGTAAAATAACAGAGAGAGAGAGACAGGAAGTAGGTGCACATTTTGGGCCACCTGCATTTCCACTAGCCTTTTCTTTTAGCCCAATGACACTCGCTAGCTCTCTTTCTCTCTGTATGCTTAAAAGTACTTTTGCTTCAAAATTTAATGGTTGAAGGCCAGCCAAATAGCTCAGAGGATTAAAGCACCTGCTTAGGCAGACTCAGGGACCAGGGTGTACAGAGCCCGCCCCACCCCTGTGATTGAGACTGGGCATGGTGGCATTCGCCTGTAATCCCAGGGCTTGTGAGGCCGAAAACAGGAGGATCACTATGATTCCGATCTGTGTAGTGAAACCCTGTAGACCTTACACAAATACTTAAAAAAAAAATCTAAGGTTTGAATGGCTAGCTCTCTTCATAAAATTTCAGAGTGTCTATAAAGAGTGTGTGTGTTTTTAAATGGTGATTCAGATACTAAATTTTGAACACTTCGATACATGATTAATATACACATGTCTGGAAGCTTTGCTACAGGCTTGCTTTGGTCTTCCGCCCTTCATGCTGCTTAAGACACCTGCAGTTACCTTCCTAATGTTTGGGGGGAGGTAGGAAATGCAAAATTTGTTAATCTTACCTGCAAACTTTGAATAATTTGATTTTTAAAATTTTGAACTAAACTTCTTATTTGCTTGTCATTTGAACTAATGATATGTTTACCTAAAATTATTTTCCCTTTAATTCATTCTACAATGTTTAAAAGGAAATCTTACTAGAATACTTGATTTTTTATGCATTTTATAACAATGGTACTCTGACATGAAGATTTTTTTAATAATTTTATTGTTCTCTTAATTCATATAGATTTGGAAACTACGAATTTTACCTTTTGTTAAAACTTTCCCTTTTGTTTAAATGAAAAGTGATTAATGGGGTTAGTATGCATGTGTTATACAACATCTTTTGTTTTTCTTTGCCAGGAGATAATAAGCTAGATTGCAGTATGGTGTAGGAATGTATTTGGCTCTTGTGCTTTGTAGTTTTAAAAAGCTTCTTCCTTTTAAACCTTTTTACTTTAAAACTTTAATAAAAGCTTTATCTTCCAGCTCTTCTCTTTCAACTCATTGTTCTTAGCACATTTAATTCCATATACCAAGTGGTATTAAAAAGAATGTCAATAATATGTCCTCTGATGCAAATGGTACTTTACTGGGCCTCAGCTTCTTTATCTGTACAATAGGCGACTTACGTAAGAAAATCCCCAAAAGTCCAGAAGTTCCAGCGTAGGTGACTCATTCATCAACATAGCAATGAAGGATAAGTTTTTGGGTGGCTGAATGAACCTGCTTCTGTACTAGTTCCTTGGGATAGGACCTTTCCACTCAAACTGCATGTCCCCTGAAAGTCACTTATTCTCCAAGATCTCACCAGCACTGAGACCAGCCACCACCTAGACTGACCCTATCATTTTACAGATAAAGAAAACAGAACAGTGTTTTATTAAAGTAGTAATAAATGCAAAGAAATTAATTTTTATTCTTTCCAATGATTTTGAACCTGAGCCTTATAATAAATAATCTCAAAATAATGTTATAGAATCTCAGAGATAATTATTTAAATATACCTTAAGGTCCCTCTTGCCTGTCTGACCTCAGTGTTGTTGAGACTGGGGTCCCTGTGGCCTCATGGCCACTGTTTGCACCCTGTCACTCCAATGAAGTCATTGAAAGCAACCAGGAAGCACTGATCTAATTCTGTTAAAATAATTATTTCTTCCTCAGATCTCAGCGACTTAGCACTGAAATTTATTATGCTGTATTAACAATTTTGCTAACTATTAATTTCAGTGAGGACCACTCAGCCGCTTTATATCTGTTTTAAGCTTTGATATTGTTTGACACTGCAAAATCTGTGTTGAAGGACATGTGAAATTACTGACATGTGGAAAAGACTTCATTCTATTTGCAAATGGTTCTATTGTATGTTAAGAATTTATTTTGTTTAGAGTAAACTCAAATGTACTTTTCTGTGGGCTCTCACATTTCATTCAATTCTTAAAGACATTAAATATGGGCTTGGATGTGTCTTGCACAGTTCCATCAATCACATGCATTGTTTTCTTAATTATCTATGGTAGTGTGGCTAAGAGGAACTAGAACTCAGAGGGAAGAAGTTAACTTTATCCAGCCATGTAGTAGTTCTATTCCTTCCTGGGATATTGGTGTAGGTAAAGTGTAGACTACCTTTCTGATTTCAGTTTTACTTCTTTTATTCTGTGGTAAAAGAGGAGGCTTTCTGTACCTGAAACTCCTCATAAATTTATCTCAACAAATCCATGTTACTCATTGGTACATAAGCAGCCATATTATTGAGAATTGTTTTCCTGCTTGCCTAAAGGGCGTAGTCCAAAGTACCTTGTTATACAGAATGTGACGTATTTTATGGAGGACTACTGCAAAGGAAAAGAAGCAGGAAAGGAGGAAAGAAAGGGAGGGAAGGAAGATTGTACTGTAAGTTCCTGATGGATTAGCAAATGGTTGTTTGGGATTTTAACTTGCCAAGGGTTAATTAGTGTTGTGGTTTAAAGTAAACTGTGTTTAAATGTCACATATAATGACCAGGAGGAAAATTGGGACACTATTTGCATGTGAATGGGGACAGAGTTGACTGGATGTTGATTCATTGCACAGATGAATGTTTGCCCTTGGTGAAATGTTTTACCTTCCATGAAATTATAAGCAGTATTTCTTACTGACTATAAAATACAGATACCTACCCTAGCCATGTCTGCTGCAATTAGAAAAATGTATTTAAACAATACAACAGGAAACTCAAACACAGAAAATGATAAACTTTTTTCTTTTACTTTTTCTTTTGTGTGTGTGTGTTCTAGTGACAATGCTAAACTTTATTTTCTTTAATTTCTTATTTTAAAGAGAACAAAAAAATAAAAGATAAGCATTAGTGACAATACAGAATTTCAAAAAGCACGATGTCAGGCATTGAACTTTGGTTGCTATATTGTACATTGTTGTTTTTAAAGTAATTGCTCTGACTGATATAAATATGTAAAATAGGTCAAAATAAAAATTTTAAGCTCCACAGCACAGCATCTGCTTGGCTAGCACGAGGTCATGAGGTTTATTTCTACAATCCTTCCTCACAGTAAATAAATAAAATAAAGTAAAATAAATAAAATTTCACTTCATATACATCTTTAGGTTTAGGGAAGGTAGAAAGGGATGGATAAGTGCATTCCAAGAAGCATAGCATTTAATGGACAAAGACATTTTATTCCTATTCCTTCAGAAATATGTTTGACCTTTGTAGAAGAAATTACATGAAATTCTTCATATATTGTTTTATACTATTAAGCTTCCTCTTTATATCAGTCTAATGTGCTTTTTATTTTTAAAGTTAATACTTTTATGGGAACAAACACAATCACAAACTATAAGACTGTTTAGGAGAAAATTATTTTTAGACAATATTGTTCTCTTTAAGACTTAGAGTATCTTAGAGGTGCAAGGTTCATCAAAACAATAAATATGTATCTCTTAACTATTTCTAGGCACACTATTAAATACTTTCATTAGGGCTGGCCAAGTACCTCAGAGGATTAAAGCACCTGCAAGCAGGTGCAGGGGCCAAGGGTTCGATCTTGAGATAACAACTGAGACTGGGCATGGTGGTACATGCCTGGAATCCTAGCTCTTGAGAGGCTGTAAACAGATGGATCACCATAAGTGAGACCCTGAACACCCTGCAGACTAAAGTACAAAAACAAACTACTTTATTGACTGAAGATACTGATTTTCTTTCAGTGTCACTTTGTTTTCTGATCCTTTCAGTCAACTAGATTATAGTTAAGGTGTAATTTTATAGTGTGTATCGCTGTATTTATAAGTTATTTGATGTGTATATATCTTAACCCAATATTTCTCCAAATTGTTATAAGAACTGCGGGATTCATAGAGCTGCTTGATTCACCCAGGGTCAGACAATACATTAAAAGTGGGGCCAGAATTAGATTCAGTGATGATGCTGAATTCTGAGCTTATTGTTGAAGCGTGCTGGTTGTAGTTTGTTCTGCATGGAACCAGAGGTCAGGATGCTCATAGTTAAGATTTTGTACTGTGTAAAAAGACACAAAAATTTTAACATCAGAGTCCATGCAGGGAGCCTCCTTCTTATGGGGACCCCCAACATGTTGGGACTTTAACAAAAAGATTCTATGAGCAGAGGCCCCCTGGGCCTGTCAAATGGGGACACCCGTGCACAACAGGATACCTCACTGATTTGAAGAAATGTCACTAGCAGCTGATGGCATGTGCAAGAAGGGATGACAGTCTCCACTTGAGGGTCCCTTGTTCTGACATTTTTCTTTCAAGAAATTGAGCGAAAGCTAGCTCCCTTGGGCTATGTGAGATAAATATTCAACCCTCTAAGTTCATACTATATATTTCTAAAACAGAAACTTATTTTTTCCTTTGCTTGAAATGATAATACTGATTTCTGTGGTAGGATTAAGTTTTTTTTTTTTTTTTTTTGGTGGAACCGGGGATTGAACTCAGGACCTTGCGCTTTCCAAGGAAGCGCTTATTCCTCTGAGCCATCTCCCCAGCCCCCCAGGATTAAGTTTTTTTAAATCTGTACCTTATATATTTATAAATTTATTATAGATTGAACATGTAGATCATTGGAAGAAAAAGAGCAAGTTCTACCAAATTCCAGTATATTATCTATGGCCTTTTTTTTTTTTTTTTTAATTTAGCATAGGGTGTACAGAGTGTACAGGATCTCACTGTGTAGACTGGACTCAGTGATCCTCCTCCTGTTTATAGCCTCCCAAGTGCTGGGATTACAGAGGTGTGCCACCAAGCCCAGTCTCAAGGGCTGTCTCAGCATGCCCTAGGGGCTGGACTGGCACAGCAGGCCTGGGGATTGAGCTCCTGGTCCCTGCATCTGCCTAAGCAGGTGTACTATCTGTGCTCTTGTACATGTACAAATCCTTGTTGCAAAGGATTTCTCATGCTTTTGTATGAGGCAAGACGGATGATTGTAAACTTGAACAAGAGCTAAATGGTGTACAGTCTAGGCCGTTAAATCACAAACAAGACTATAATGTTTTTGGAATACACTGAGGAAAAGACCTCCAAGAGGCAATTCCGATGGGACTTTAGGGATGAATAGGAATTGACCAAGTGAAGAGGGCCACAGTGAGATATGTGGTCTTTTGGACCTAAGTGGCAGGAATCACAGAAGTGCAAGAGGACATGAATTTTTCAGTGAAGAGCTGTTTGAGAGATTGTGGGAGAGCCTGAAACAGACAGCAAAGGGAGGGAACAATGGTGACCTAAGGAAGGGGCATCACAGAATGCTAAACTGGAGAAAGACTTAAAGTTTGCCCTGGAGGATAAATACTCTTTTGTGTAAATAAATACACAAAGTTGACCAGATTGAAAAGCTCACCGCTTATGAAAAAGCAAATAGGCTAAGAGAGGATAGAAACCATGCCTTGAGAAATGGCAATGACTGTGAGCTTGACAGTAGTTAATGCACAAAACACTTAAAATATGTAGCAGACTACTAATGGTGACTGGATAGACAATGATATGAAAAGCAGGTACCCAAGTACATTGTTGGCAGGAGTTCAAAATAGTATTAGAATCTGCATGCAGAGGAACTTATGAGCACACGTTAAGAATACAAATGCAAACAATCAGGAGGCTGAGGCAGGAAGAATGGGAATTCAAAGCCAGCCTGACTATTAACTTCCCATGATAAATGTATTCATTATGTGTAGCAGATATGTACTAAGAAAAGAGAGTTCATGGCCAGGTTTAGCAATATACTGAGACTTTAAGAAAATAAAAAAAATAAACTAGTAGTTTCACTTTCAGAAATTGATTTTAGGGATACATAATGTCATAGATGTAAAGACTCATGTGCAAGGTTACTTATTTTAGCACTGTCTGTACAAAATGGTACATCAGTAGAACCTGGCTAGATAAACTGGTGGAGTTACGTCTGTGGAATATCTTTCAGTTGAAGAAAGAAATTAAGAAGATGCATATCAGGATGGACAGATTCAAGGACATAATGTTAAGACCAAAGAACAAATATAAATAGCAGTATAAAGAGCAGTACCATCCCTCAGAAATATTACATTATTATATTATTTTAACTCTGTTTTCATAATTCTACCTTCATGGAAAATTGCTTCCCAAGGGAGTTTTTTTGTTACTGTCGTTGTGGTTTTTGCTTTTTGTTTAGGGTTGATGTGAGAGGTTTTTAATTAAAAAAAAAAAATGTATATGTTTAAGGAATATAGAGTGTGAGAAAGGTAAAGTTTCCGATGTAATTCATTGTGCAGATGGGGAGCCGTTCACGAGGCCTGGAAGACTGGAAACCTTGGCTGGCAGGCGGGTCAAGGAGAGCAGGTTGGGGGTGTCAAGCCAGGGGCACGTCCAAGTGGAAATGTCCTAAAGTCACTTGGAGGAAGGCCCGGGACTGGACACATATCTGTCATATCAGTTTTATGGTAGACAGCAGCAAGGATGGGCTGGCCATGGAAGGGTGTGTGTGTAAGAAACCTACTTCTGCCATGCGAGTGCGTCTCTGACACCCTGAGAGTTGCTGAAGGTGCTGTCAGGGCTTCTTCGTCCTGCCGCAGAACGTTGCCCTGAGCAGATGAATATCTGCTCAGTCATCCAGAATTCACCTGCTAGCAGGAAACTTCAGGACCTTGGCACGCCTTGCATCCCTTATATGTAAGCCCCTCTTACAACAGTGCCTCTTTTGAGTTTATTGCCTTATGAAAAGTAATTGCTGTACAATAGAGGTGACAAACTGTTGACATTCACTGGGACCCAGTCTTCAGTAGGCTTCATGACAGTGAGTTTAATTGACTGAGTCTGAACCCAAATCTTTTAGATTTGAGATCACCCCATGACTAGCTAAGTTAGTTCAGTGGGTGGACTCCCTTTAGGCCAGCTTCTACTTTAGAGAGGCCCATGTTTTTGGAGTAGATCGCTGTACCTTATTCACTGCCAAGAAGGGAAGTCAAATCTGAGCCTCTGGCTGAGTAAGAGGCACCCTACCACAGCTTCCTTTGAGATAGTATACAAGACCTTTTGCCTGTTCCTCTGCTATAGAAACAGAAGACTCCAGAAGAGATGTAAGCAGAAGTCTATAGTTTCGATCCTTCCAACTGGAGAAAATTTGCTTTAAGCATCCTTGTTCAGGCAGAACAGATGTGCTTGTTCTCTTTTCTGCGCAGCTGCAAGTAAGAGAGGAAAACAGGGAAGGTAACTAAAAGTAACTGGTCTGGAACTTTACCTAGAATTATAATTCCATCAAAAATTTACTTTTAGACTGTATATTTCAATACCAGTTTAAAGTTCCTAACCAATGGTGTTTCATTATGTACATTTAATCACAATAACAATTTAACAGGAACCATGATTTTTTTTCTTCCATACTAACATTCCATCAAGCTTTATCCATGCAAACTGATGAAATCCATCACCTTGCAAAGCAGGATGGGTTGTGGACGCGCATTTATGCAAGACGCTGTGTGCTGGATTACCTCCATTGGTTTCTGATTAGCGCTGTTTATGTTCCGTTTAATGTTTTCCATATGCTGTTAGTGTTTGAAAGTTTGGTCTGTGCATTTGTTCTCAGCACCAGCTGTGGAAATCTAGACCTGAGGCAGCACCTTCCAAGGAAACGTCTGGATATTCTGGTGTCCAGAAGTATTTATTTTACTTTAGTTTTGTTTCATTTTTCATGGAGCGAGAGCTTGGAGTACAGATCTGTGGCTATAATCACAAACTTTAGATGCCTTTTGTCTTTATAATCGATCTATCTTGCCCTGTGTTTAGTTTCTTCTAACTTAAAGGATATTGGGATTTTTACGTATCTAAAGATAAAGCTGGGGTGGGGATATAGCTCGTGACACAGCACCTGCCTGGCAGGCATTAGGTCATGAGTTTGATTCCCAGTACAGAACAAACAAAAAAACAAAGATAAAACAGAATGTTCCAGAAAATTCATGTGAAATAATCGTGACTTTTTAAAAATTAGCTTTGTTATCTTGTGAAAGTGGTATGTATTCACTTGACAAAGCTCAATTAATTAAAATACAACTCAGAAGATAAAAGGTTTCCTGAGATTTTATCAGTTGTGCCAGAATATAGTTGAATGACCATTTTTCTAAAAACTTTCTCTCTTCAAATATACTTCTGTGATTTTCATTGATTTAGCTACTAATAAACTTATAAGTGTACTTTATATACTGACTAATAGACAGTGACCAGATGAGTTATTGCCCACATTTGGATACTTCAGAGACTGAAACTGGTTGCTCTAAATAATCAGATGGGGGCAGCATGCATATACCTAGACAGTATACCCAGTTTCCTTGGAGCAAGATTTCCCTCTCTATAGACTCTTTGCCAGTTACTCCATGTTTACTGAACATTTGTGGCATATAGGCATTGATTTAATAAAGTAAATAAAAACTCAGAGTGTTCTCCAGGGTAGACAGTGCAGTAAGAGTGAAAATGCCACACCAGACACCGTGGTAGAAGGGCACATGGTGTAACTGAGAGTCTCCATGGGCAATCAGGAAGGATCAGTGGGCTTCAAAGGGTTAGAGGAGTTTTCTTAACCAGATGAGAAGGAAGGGCCTCCTCCTTAAGAAAGAGTGATATGTGCAAAGACTAAAGAAAAGGTACATAGGGAATTTTGAGCAACTTGAAAAAGCTTAGGCTGGGGGCTGGCCAAACAGCTCTGTGGATTAAATCCTGGAGTCCAACTGGGCACCAAACAGGACAGTGGAGATGCTCCCAGAAACCTTCTAGTGGGGTGTCTTTGGAGAGGAGGGGTGCTGTACAATGCAGAGGTGTCTAGTTTAAGACTCTAAGAAGGCATCCAGGAGAAGTCTTCCTCCTTGATTTTGGCAGCAAGTTAAGAGAGAGAGCCGGGTTAGACCAAAAGATGGTAGCTGAGAGGCAGTGTAGTCATGGGAATTTGAAGCCTGTTGGATTTTTATTACTTATCATGAATTTCTATTAACTCTGGATCAAGGTTATTGAATTTGTAATAGAGTAGAATAAATGGTAGCTGAAATTATGACAGTTTGAAATTCACTCACCCCCACTCATTTTCATGAAAGAAACATTTGTCTGGGAAATATAAAATACCACTATTCAGAATTTATTGTTCAAAGGAGTTGGCAAAGAGATTTTTAGCCAAAAATCAAATTTAGAAAAGTCTCCATTCTTTCCCTTTCATAGTAAAGAGACTTGATTAAAGTTCTCTAGTTAAAAATAATAAATGATTACCATCCAGCCTGTGCCGTGGGAGCAGGAAGGCTTTGGCTCATTGAATTCTCCAGACATCCCAAAAGCAGTGTAACTACTGCAGTTTTCTCCATTACCAACTCTTTAAAGTATGACTTTTCTCTCTAAAAGTTGCTCGTCTTTCTAACTGCTATAGTCTGAATACTTGTGTCCTCTCCAAATTCATATGCTAAAACCCTAACTGTCAAGGTGACGGTATTAAAAAGTAGTGATTAAGGTGTGTGGAGCACACCTTAATCTCAACAGTCTGGAAGGCTGAGGCAGAACCTCCATGGTAGAGCTGAGCGTAGGCAATTTAGTGGCTTAGTGACTCTGTCTTCAAATAAACCAATGTGGGGAAGGTAACTCAGTGTGAATGAGGTAGGTTCAGTCTCTAGTAACTGCCCCTCTCACCCATGCATAAAGAGGTAGAACTGTTTTCTGAGGATTAGACCAAAAGGGTAGATCCCTTATGAATGGGAGTAACCCCCTAGTAAAATAGGCCCAAGGGAGCCCATGTTTGGTTCTTTTCACAACGTGAGGACATAGTAAGAAGTTGGCCATCTGTAACCTGGCAGTGGGCCCTCACCACAATTGCCCCTGTGGCATTTTGATCTTGGACTTCCCAGCCTCTAGACCCATGAGAGATGAGTGAGGGTAAGGTTAAAGGACAAAGGTATTATGTTATAGCAGCCCAAAAGAACTCTACTACTAGCAATTAGCTTTTATGTAAAGAAGAAGCAAAATTAGATGGAGAGTAATCAGATAGTATGAGACCCGTGAGTAGCAGCACTTGAGATACTTTATTCAAATGTGTCATTTTTTGGATATGACAACTGAAGACCAGAGTGTTTCAATGCCTTCCTCTGGGAAGGGGTAGAAGTTGCAGAGCTACCATGATTGTCCTGTTCCCTCCCAGCTGGGGACCACATAGAAATGAAGGGCTGATTTTTTCATCCAGTGAAATACAAATGTCCTTCCTTCCTTCCTTCCTCCCTCCTTCCCTCCTCCCTCCCTCCTTCCCTTCCTTTCTCCCTTTCTTCCTTCCTTCCTCTTTTCCTCCCTCCTGGCCTAACCTCCCTTTCTCTCCTTCCTGCCTTCTGTCCTCTTCTTTTCCTTTCCATTTAAAAGTATTTCTTTGTTGAAAACACTGATCAGTGAGAAGTGTCTAATAACCACATTTAAATTGGCCAGAATGTAAGAACAGAAAATGAAAGGAGACAAAGGAACATTCTTATATAATCACCTTTGCATGTTTCCCTTTAATAGCAAATATAAGAAGTGTTAATTCTTCTCTTTATGCACCCTTTACCTAAGTTCACTAAAAATCATTTGATTTCATCAGAAAACTTTAATAATCTTGAAAAACATTTTCAGTTTGTTTTGTAAGGCTCTTCCTGTTTGACAGTGGCTTTTGCTATATTCTAAATATTTTCTAATAATTTCCATTCTTCTACCCAGTAAAAATGTAGATAATAAAGAAAAAAAGGTGGAGATTCTGACGCTTTATTATTTTTCTCTGGTTAGTTTTCTATGATGCTGTTGATCAACAGGTCAGAAGGGAGAGAGCTTCAGGCATGGGTGACATCTTGCTCACTAGAAAATGGAGAAGGTAGGACAGAGTCCTGCGAAAGCCAGTGTCCTCTTATCTCTGAGAATGATTGCCTCTCTCCTGTCTACGTGAGTGTCTGTGGGGTCCCATTGTTTTCATAGTTCCTTGTAACCCTGTCAGCCTATTACCTTACAACCAGACATGCAATCCCATTTTCTCACAATTTCTGATTATTCTATCTAATGTGTGGCTGAATCCTGTCAGTTTATTCGGTCAACATTAATTCGCTATTTATTATTTATTTATTTGGTGCCAACTACTGTCTGGGATGTTTTATGTCCTGTCATCTCTTGCAGGCATTAGACCAAAAACAGTGCCTTCGCCGTGTGCTGAGGACACCCATACCAGCAGCCACTTCCATTTGTTTCCTCCCAGAGATTAGGATGTCTTCCCAGGTCACACACACAGTACCTGCTCTTAAATGCACACCCTTCTATGGCCTCTCTTTAAAAGAATAAATAGCTCCTGGGTAATCCAGGGAACTAATGCATGGTTATCTTGATTTAGCACTAGAAAATGAGGCTAGAAATGTATCAACTTTTCATCTAAATGTAGTTAAATAGACTTACTTCATTGTCAAAAACACACAATTTAACAAAATGACCTAAAGCTTGGTTGCTCTATTCTGTCTTTTCCATTCCATTGTTGTTTGACTGTCTCGCTAACAAAATGGCAGTGGGAGACATTTAGGTCAGTGGCAGTGTGTGTCCCCGTGGCACATATCACAAATGTCACATGTTCACACATGAAGACTTCTCACATCCATATGCATGTTACCCAGGCTCCATGGGGCAGGCCTCTTAATTACATTTTATATATGCTTTGTGCAGTCAGGCATCGATCTTTCAAGCGCCGTTGTCTGGTTCAAAGAGTTGTAATTAGGCAGAAAGACCTGGCAAAATGGATTCCATGGAATTATTCAAATGCTCTGTAGGTATGAAATTATTCATCTATGGTTATTTATTGGGCAAAAGACAACTTTAAATATGCACTGAAATTATTTTAAAATTGTATCCTATCCCATTATTTACTGATATTTCATGTACTTCTTGGACATTTGCAAACTGCAGAGCTCTTTTGTTTTTCTATGAGATGCTGTGTGCCTTCCAGTGGGCCTGCTAATTGGTGAGCTCCTTATCCATGAGATCAAGAGTCAGGGTCTTCTTTTTTAACCCATTGTGAGCTCTAAGATAGTCCCATGGATGTGGGAAAGAGCAGCAATTGCATTTGAGCTGCTCACAGTCTCCAAGATGCAGTGGAGAATGACAAGAAAATTTAATCAACAGTTTAGAATAGAATCTTTTGATACCAAGGGTGCTGTAATGAACCTTTTGGTATTTTTTTTTTCTTTTTAGTTAGCATTCCTTTCATTTGTGCAATCTTTCTCCTACAGAACAAAAATCTTGTTAGGGATTTTAAAATAAATAATTGAATTATGTATTTGCAGTTCTGAGAGCTTTGAAAAGAGCAATGTTTATTTTCTGGAAGGAATTGTCCCAATGTGTATGTGGCACTGTGAACATTCTTAGAATTTTTCTCCCTTGAAAGTGGAGAGATCAGGAGATGCCTTATTCCTTTTTCACACACTATCATCACATACCTTTTGACAAAAGTGTGAATTTCCCTCCTAGGTTGCCTGGAAATGATCTCTGTACAAAGCACTCCCTTCCTCAGGGGTTCACAACGTGTGGACCTGGTGGAGGGAGCCCCAGAACAATTACAACATCTCTTGTGACTGTCAGCCCTCCGTTCCTGCACAGCTTACTTTTTAATGCTAAAATACATGACATCCTTCCCAGCACTCTAATACTGCTGCATCTTAGCCATTTCAGGGCGAGGGTTTCTTCAGATCAGCCCCTGCTTTCTGATCCTGCTGCTGCTGTTGCCGCTGGTCTATGGATGAGCCTGTGAGGACAGGTCCCTCCAGCACGCGGGGAGGCAGGGAGCAGGCAGTCTCTTTTTCCTCTATCATTCTTAACCACTGTTCCAGCAGCACAATTTTGCAAGTGGCTGGTTTAGCTACACACACACACACACACACACACACACACACACACACACACACACACACATTCTTGTATGTGAATAAGAATATAATAGACACCTATATGTACAGATATAGGGTGGATCCATCTAGCTATCATTGTTTAAAACAAAAGCATCCAGGAGACCCACAATCCTCTCCCAGAGCTTCATTTCGACTGGCCCCAAGCTTCCTAGCAGGGTCAGCAGAGGCTCCTGTGTCAGTCCAAGAACTAATAGGCATTACATCCCAGGTTCTTATGATGCACAAGCATAGTAAAGCCAAGCAAGAAGGACTACAGGTGACCACTCATCGCGTGCGTGTTTAGCCATCTTTGTCACGGGCACCCAGCCGCTTCACTTGTGGGCCTGATACCCATTTTCCATTTGTTCTCCCTCTCTTTTCCTTGATGGCTCACTTTGTTTTCCTGGAGATCTCAGCTCACTTCAATGTTCTGTTTCTCATATAAATGACCTATGAAAAGAAAGATAAAATTGAGTGCATAGTGTATCGCACAGGCTTGCTTGGGTATTATTCTACTTCCCGAGATATTTCTAAAGTGAAGAAGGTACACAAAAGTGGAGTTAATAGGGGCCATGGGGATGGCTCAGTAGAGAATGTGCTTCCTTGGTAAGCATAAGGGCTGAGTTCAATCCCCAGTTTGCCAAAAAAAAAAAAAAAAAAAAAAAAAAAAAAAAAAAAAAAAAAAAAAGTGGAGTTAATACATAAGTCTGAAAAGAACGCCCTTGACCACATGCTAGGGTGACTCTGTGTTGAGTAACTACATGGCAGGCAGCTTTCTCATCCACTGGGGCTCATTTCTGTTTTGTGTATGTCTCTTTCAAGTTGAAAACCTTATTTTATATATATATATAAAATATATTATATATATATATATATATGCATATATTCTTTTGAAACAACAATTAAGCATCGTTATTAAACTACCTTTAAGCTTCTCAAAACTAAGATATGAAACGGTCTAGAAAACAAATTTCTACACAAAGACTTTCAGAACGACTTTATTAATCATAATCTGTGTAATTGAATCAGCTCTTTCAGTAAATAATTATAGCAAGCACAAGTAATGCACATGATTTAGGCAACTTATTAACTGTGACACCTGCTTGCTTCCAGAACATAAGTGAGGTACTTAGAGAAATTGCAAACTCTCTGTTTTATACATACAGTTGATAACTTTGTATTATACTTTTGTAGAATAAAGATGAAATGGTCATCACAAGTTGTCTTAATCGCTGAATATACTGGATGTGCTATTAAAGATGGTACAGATCTCCGTGGTGGCTATGGCAGTGCTCTCCTCCTACAGGTGTAGAATGGCAACCACTAAGGTGAAGCTCATCACCCCTGTCGCAGAAGAGGATGCCCGGGTGCCAAACAACAAGACCACCGTAGTGGGTCTGGGGTAAGTTGGTATGGCGTGTACTATCTATCAGCACTCTGGGAAAGTCTCTGGCTAACGAACTTGCCCTTGTGGACATTTTGGAAGATAAACTCAAAGGAGAAATGATGGATCTGTAGCATGGTAGTTTGTGTCTTCAAATGCCTATAGTTGTAGCAGATAAAGTTTGCTCTGT